>JAIPRN010000296.1:0-97176 GCA_025469175.1 Geopemphigus sp. TES_GeoC_2020 | reverse complement strand
CCGCACCTACGTAAATGAAGGAATTTATTTATATTATTTTACCCATCGCTTCGGTGAAATAGACATTGATCCGTTCCAACTGTAAATCAGAATCTCCGTGATACGATCCAGTCGGATCGATGCCATGCTCGTCGGATATCACTTCCCAAAACTAAATAATTTATAATAGAAACATTGTTAATTGGGTCGTGAAACGATTGAGGACACATCAACCCTTCAATAATTGTCTGTCGGTTCGTGCGTAGATATATATTGAACACTTTATGTCCGACAGATAGGTGTAATTTAGTACGTCACCTTGGCGCCGATTTGATTTCCGCATTGTCCGGCTTGCAAGTGACAAATTTCACGCATGTTGTCAATTGGAATCGAATGGCAGACGAAAATTAACAGCGAAAATGCTTTTCAGATGGATTTTGTCCGGCGAACGCTAACAAACTGAAACGCGGGGCAACCGTAAAACGAATTTGTATATGTGCCGTAGGATATTAACTTCGATAGTTTTAAGTTGCCAGCGTAACGAAATGATCGCTTGACTACGTGTGTTTTAAGCGAGCTTTGCACGGATCAACCGTTAGAGACGAATTATCGGTTCAAATTATCCGCGAATCGCACGATTTTGAACGATTCGCGTTTCGAAGCTAATCATTTATAATTTTCGGCCGTTTGACTATTTTAATCGCGAAAATTTTCGTTTTTTTTCCCGTCGCGTTTGGACATTCTTGTTTCGGATTCGCGCGTCGGTGTTATTAATAGCGAGCGCCCGGTGAAATAGCGCACCCGATTTATTCGAATAACGCGGACGGTTATTATTTTGTCGAAAATTTTGTCCGGCTGTTTCGGAACAAGCAACTGGAACGACAAAGCGTAATCACCTTCGGCTATTGTTGTAGGGAATATTTCGTAACGCGTTTACCAATACCGTGTCGCACGTCCGAGTCTTGCCCGGGGTGTTTATTCGGTTCGCGGCGACAATTTCGGAACGTTTTTAAACGTATCGATCGCGTACAAAAAGGTCCGTGGACCGGATACTCGCCAATCGTTCGCCTTACGCGTTTATCTAACAGGTTATCTCGACAGTAATCCGTACGGCCCGTATGTTTATTATAGCGGCGTTAATTATTACCTAGATACTCGTACCTAACAAAAAATCGATAACATCGATCGCGTCGGAGTGAATATCAAAACGGAATTGTTCACGCGCACGATCGACGGATGAGTTGCGATTAATTCCGCCATTAGTGTGCAACGGCGACGGCCGTCGTAGCGTCATCCACGAGGAACGGACATAACAAATACGTCGGTTTCTTTTTGGCTCCATCTCCACAATCACCTTTAACCGTTCTCGGTACGGCCGCGTTTATACGTTTACTCAGACCGTATTGTCGCTATTATAGTAAGTAACGTCGTCGTACGCGAGTCGCGCGTAAATGTTTTCGCCGGAGAACGATCGACGGATTGTTGTGAAACGCCCGTGCGTTCCGTCGTGTCTGACGAACACGTAGCCAAAAATATTAATTACTATTATATTACTTACACGCGTGTGTAGTTGAGGAATGTTCCTTCGACGTCGGCCAATAATAGTTTTTCGCTCCCGTAGTGAGCGACAACCCTGGTCGTTCGTTGTACGACAACAGGTTCGAGTGTAATTATTATTGACAGGGGACGAATAAGGACGGTGGAACGAACATGGCCATCAAGAATAGACCGAGTAACGTGGTTAGGGAAATGGCGAAGTTGGAAAGGAATCGGGAGGAAAGGCGCCGGCGACAAGTGGAATTGAAAGAAGAAAGGAAAACCGACCCGAACAATCCCAATCGGGATTTAATCGCCATGATCAGGTTAATCCGCGGTGCCGATTGCCAGCCGCCGGTTATTGTTATTCGTCCGTCGTTTTCTCTTGCGCAGGAATTACCGATCCAATTTGGAGTTTAAACCATTAAACGACTCGGAAGTGTTCGACGACTACGGGACCACCGTGTGCGTGAGAAAACGACCGCTCAATAAAAGAGGTATAGGCGGTTGTCCGTTTAATGGGCGGTTGGGTATTCGATAAACGAAAACGGGACGAATCGTCGGTTACGGGAGCGCCGATGACGGCCGACACGGCGTACGTTTGTCGCTTTCAGAACTCGAACGAAAAGAAATCGACATCGTGGCGGTGCCGTCCAAGAATCAGATTATCGTGCACGAACCGAAAAACAAGGTGGACCTGTCCAAGTACTTGGAGAATCAATTATTCCGATTCGATTGTATCTTCGACGAGACGTGCAACAACGAAACGGTCTACAGGTGAGGGGCGCGTCCCCATCGTCCCCCTTCCCGCAGCCCAATTGGCCCCGCCCGGGGCCCAGTTCGGCGCGCCAATAGAACCGTCCCGTTCCGCGCTAGGTTTTCCGCGAGGCCGCTCGTGCAGACCGTATTCGACGGCGGCATGGCCACCTGTTTCGCTTACGGGCAAACCGGTAGCGGCAAAACGCACACTATGGTCGGCGACCTACACGGGAAGAAGCCGAACTGCAAAAGGGGCATTTACGCGATGACCGCCACGGACGTGTTCGAGTTTTTGAATTCCACCCGTTACTCGTCGTTGAACCTGAGTGTGTACGTCAGCTTCTTCGAAATATACGGCGGCAAAGTAAACATTACGGGCGGCGGGTTTTTCGTACGCGCTGTTTCATCACCGTTTCGCCGTCCGCCAGGTGTTCGATTTGTTGGCCAACAGAGCCCCGTTAAGGGTGCTCGAAGACGGTAAGCATAAAGTACAAGTAGTCGGTCTCACCGAAAG
This sequence comes from Geopemphigus sp. TES_GeoC_2020, assembly GCA_025469175.1. NCBI lineage: Eukaryota > Metazoa > Arthropoda > Insecta > Hemiptera > Aphididae > Geopemphigus > Geopemphigus sp. TES_GeoC_2020. The sequence continues at coordinate 94,388 of JAIPRN010000296.1, read as the reverse complement.
AGTGGCCACCACGGTCGACCAAGTGTTGAAGATAATCGACGTCGGGAACAGCGCCCGGTAAGAAAACGTTTTATCGCTAAAATTCGTCGTTCCGTACACGATATGTATGGGAACGTAACGGTTTTTCTTCTCCTCCTGCCCACTCCACTCGCATCTAGAACATCGGGACAGACGACGGCCAACAGGAACTCGTCGAGGTCACACGCCGTTTTCCAGATCGTGTTGCGCATACCCGCGGGCGCGAAGAACGAAGTACACGGGAAGTTTTCGTTGATCGATTTGGCCGGGAACGAACGAGCGGCCGACACGTCGTCGGCCGATCGACGAACACGTAACCGTGTTTACGTTTTTGTCTTACGATCTTTTACCGGGCACGTGTCCGGCTAAGGTCGTGCCAGAGTAACCGGTGGCCGATTCGCTTGCAGGCATGGAGGGCGCGGAAATAAACAAATCGCTGCTCGCGTTGAAAGAGTGCATACACGCGTTGGGCAAACGGGACGCGCATTTGCCGTTTAGAACGAGCAAGCTGACGCAAGTACTCAAGGATTCGTTCGTGGCCGGCAACAGCAAAACGTGCATGGTAAGTGAAACGGTGCCGAAAAATTCGGTATTTTCGAAATCCCGAACGCGCTGAATAATAACGATGTCAGATCGCGACCATCAGCCCGGGACTGGGTTCGTGCGAACATTCGCTGAATACGCTCCGGTACGCCGATCGCGTAAAAGAATTATACGCGTCGGATCCAACGGCAAACGTTTGTTTGCCGCCACCACAGCCGCCACCGCCGCCACCAGAGCCGTCGTCGCCGCCGCCATCGCCACCGTCGCCGCCGCCGCCGGTACGTTCGTCGAACACGCCTCGCCGCCGTCCGGAAGTCCTTACGATTATCGACGACATCGACGACGACGACGACGACGACAACGACAACGACGACGACGACGACGACGACGACGATTGTTCGGCGTCACTTAACGTAAGCGTTCTCGTCGCCGTCGTTTCCGAATTAAGTTAACGGCCCGGCGCGTTTGCCGCGACAGAAAATCGAATTCCCAGCCGATTCGTACAACTCGGACGAGTCCGTCACCCGGTGGCAAGTACAGGACGACAGGCTGCTGGACAAACACAGATGGTTAATGGAACTCGGGCAAAAGTGGTTGCGGCAAGACAACGAGCTGCTGGCGATGACGGCCAATGTCGACTACAATCAAGACGGTAACAACCCTCTCGCATTGGCGATTATCGACGCGCCACGTCTCGTGTTTACACTTGCCGCCGTCGTTTCATTTCGTCCCACAGCGTACTCGTCCCGACTACTCGAGCTGCTTCGGGACAAGATAGCGTCCACCGAAGACCTGTTGGTAACCGTGCAGTCGTTCAGGCAACGGTTGACGGCCGTCGAAGACCGCGAAGCCGGTGTGTAATTCGAGGAGGAACGTTCCGTTAAAAAAAAAAAAAAATCGCGCCCGTCGTTGTCGAATCGGATGTATAAAAACCGACCGTTGCTGTCCGGCGTTGCAATTATTTCGAACACGCGGCGTAGTACCGCGTTGTTGTCCCACACCGAATGTTCGCGTTCAGCCGAATCGGAATTTTCAGATAGCGACGTGTAATCGTCGTCATTTTGTTCGTCCAATTTTGAGCATAAATTACTCGTGAGACGATCGTGTCGTTTACATAAGTACCTAATAGTACCTTACTTCGCCCATTATCCAACAGTGAACCATTCGACTTTTCGTATATCCGTTAATGTATATATATATATATATATATATATACACGTACACGATTCTAAGTGATCTACGAATCGTGTTCTCCAATTAGGCGCGTGCTAATTATTAACGATGACGATTTTCGATTGTTTGCACGCACGAAACATAGCTGACCGATTATTGTTGAATCGGACGAATTTCCAACAGTTAAAGCAAATTTCGTATTGGTCGATTGTAATTCGAGGCGCCGATCGGTTTTCGAGTAGCGAAATCGATAATTTTCAGTTTCCAAGCGATCGAAACCGTTCATTATTGTCGTTGTTCAACTACACGTCGCCCGTGTGTCGATAATTTGAAAATTATCGATAAGGGTTTTAAAAATGTACCTACATAACTTCTTGACGTAATATTCCGAAAATTGAGTTATTTCCGCGTAAAAACGGCGATATTTCGATTTTCGCGACAAAGTAAAAAAAAATCGATCGTACGAAATAATCCACCAACCTTGAACGCGTTTAACGAGGAAAACCATTTATTGTATACGTCAAGTACTTTTTTTATACTAAGTAGGAACAGTGAGCACAATATACGGAATTGTCGTAACTTCGTTAGTCAAATGTCTACGAACAATGGTTTTGCTATTTTTTTTTATTATCGTTTACTCTTTTAATATTTTTACAATTGGATTAGCCTCCATTTGTTTTCAATCGAATTTGTGTCCACAGTAGAATTACTATTAATTACCAACACTTCACACAGTAATAAAATAAAAGTGTAATATTGAAACTAAATAATGTTTCGCGAAATCGACATAAATCGATTAAATACGCACGAATATAAAATATTCGCTAAATACTGGAGATGTTTTACGCGTGATAGAAAAACAGTTTATTGCAATTCTTTGATTAACATATAATGTAAAAATCAATACACAACATTTAACGCAAAATATTATTCAATGTATACAAATTCAAGAGGTAACGTCGTATATATATTTGAATATATTTTTTAAACATTGTAAAAACCGTATTTGTTAAAATTGATTCGACGATTACATACAAATATTTTAACCGGAAGGGCAGATCCTTAAAAAGTAAGGCAAATGAACTAAAATGAAGGAATAACAAACTTAAATCGTTAATTATTAAAAAAAAAAACTGGAACCATCATAAAATCAAGTCATAGTAAAAACGGAATAAACTATTTAACACGCGTGTTCATCCGATATAAACATCTTTATAAAAAAAAAAAATTAATAAACGAACAATAATTAGTAACAAAAAAAAAAACAAAGGATACCGGAAAATAATTACATTGAAATTAATGACGACCAGTATTATTAATTCGAAAAATGAATTCTAAGAATTATCAGTAGGTTTAATAATGATTATTCGTAAATTTCGTATAATCATTTTAATGACTCTATGAGGAGAAGTAATTTGTTAACTATTTCATCAAGTAGACCATAAGTACCAATACGGAATAGTTCTGGATCTAACCAAGTAGATCCTAACCGAAAATGAATCAACTTGAGCCATTTGTATGATTCATCATAACTTATATTATTCCCCATTATTTTGAAACCCACCTAAAACGACAAAAAAAAAATAAAAAATTAAATGAAATGAGAACATTTTTAAATCCCAAAAACGCACTTACATATTTTTATGTTTATAAAATAAGATAAATAATAACGAAGCCATAGCACCAGATTGTCCCTAATTTGTAAATAATATCGCTTTAATACTTGTCATAAAATATTTCTTTATCAGTACTAAAATAATGACCGTGTACAATTAAATGTAATTAATACTAAGTTAATCTTGAAAATAGTAAATTTCGTTAAAAAATTTTTTTATAAAAATAGGTAATCGATAGAAACAAATAACTTTTTAAAACTAATATTCCGCCAATTAATTCACATAGGGAATTGTTAAGAAAAATATTGAGTACTATCTAGATATTGGAACAAATTCAGCTAGTATCTTAAATAATCCAAATTTACAACAGACTGATTTCGCTTTTTAGATTGAGTTTAGGATTCATTACACAATAAAAATAGGTATTTAGTATTGAATATTTCATATTAAGCTTTATTGATTTTTAAAAATAAATTTGTATACCTCTAGATGGTTACATTTTAGGAATATCTAAAGTGCTTAAAACAATTTATTTTAATAAATATTTTCTTAGAGAAAAATCTTAGTTTTTCTCTTATCGATATGCCTAATAGTGTAATGAAAAAATATTTAAAAATAAATTGTATATACACGTAGAGTTGCATCTTAGCTATAAAAATTATTTTTACCTTTATTTGTGTCTTATTATGATACGTTTTAATTGCTGTGCACATGGCTAGGCCGTGAGATAAGTTTGGTTCCGCAATGTCTTTTCCTAAGTACAAAAATAATAAAAATTTTAAACAGAAAAGCAAAAATCAATAGATTTAATGATAATATACGAAGAAAGTTTAGTTAACTACTTTACTCTTCTGTTTCAAAAATTTGAAATTATATTATCCAGCATCACGAAGCCAAAAATATAAAGTACACTCGTGGGGTGTAAATTATATATAATTACACAAAAAAATTATTTTTATTTTGAATTTCATTCATAAATTTAATTTTTATAATACTATAAATAAATAATTTTATTTCAAATTTTAGGCCAAATATTGAATAAAATATTGTTAAAATAAAAAATATAAAGTATACATTCAACAGTTTTCAAAGGAAATTTTATTGAAATTTATTATATTTATATCACACGTACCAGTGGATGTAACTATGAAATCTGATCCAGCCATCATAGCAACCATGGCTGCTTTATACACATTCTCATTTGAATTTAATTCACTAACTGAAAGAATTGTTCTTAATCTAATAGACGGTCCAGTAACCTGTTTGATGGCCTGCACGTCGCTATATAACTTAATAAATTGACCGTTGTTAACTAAACTGCGATCAATTACAAGATCTATTCCTGTCGCTCCATATGATATGGCCCATTCTACTTCAGTTATTCGACAGTCCATTGGTACAAAGCCAAATGGAAACCCTCCTGCAACTAAAATTGAATAGCAAATTGGACTTAATTAAGAATCAGGAATTAAAACGCTGAAAAATAATAAAAACTGTAGATATATTCATTGCAAACGTCATATTAAGCAATAAAAATAATATTCTTAGGATCTCAGTAAAGGTCACCATATTAAGATTATTTCAGGTAATATCAACGTTACCACACAGTCAATTCTATCCGAAAATATCCTAAAATGGTGAATTTCATGAAAAATTAGATCTGTATAGTGATGAACAAGAAAAATATTCGTAACATATCCGTCATCGCCTATATAGATCATGGAAATTCGATTTTGACTCACTCTTTAATGTCTAAAACTAGAGATATGTGTATCACTGACACGTGAAAAGATTTATAAGATATAAGATATATATAATATTATTGTATTACTGTCAAGTCAAACTGCTGACATTCACTAATGTATTAGTTAATCAATATATAATTACTAAAATAAGCATAAATACAATACTAGGAAATGTAAAGAAATTATAATTTCCCAATTATGAAGTAACGAAAATAGTAATAGCAAACAGAGAAATTGGTTTCAACATGATGAAGCCTTTAGATGAATTAAAAATTATATTATATTGGTGTGCATGAACAATATGAGATCATGTGAAGTGTTGAAGGTGTGAATAAAGGTGGCTGACCTTACATAAATGGAAGAGAAGGAGAAGGAGAAAATGTAATTACCAGAAATAATGTCTATGAATTTCAAATCATCCGAGTGTTTGTTTATAAACATTTTATCACAAGCATCGCTCACATGTGAACTATATACACATATGGAAGCTGGATATAAACTTCTCTTCAGGAAGTGACTAACGTCCTTCCAGGATTCAGACGTTTTCAAATCTTCAATAGCAGTTTTTAAGGAATCTGTGCAAAATTTTTGAGCCTAAAAATATATATAATAAACAAAAACAAAAAATATTAATTTGAATTCATTTCAAATATACATTTTTGTAATATAATTGTATTAAATTTAGAAACATACGAATATTATTAAACTAAATAATTTTTTATTAAAATAGTTATAACGTTTATTCTGCATATCAAATGAAGAAAATAATATGTTGTTGTTTATTCTGTTAATATAAAATCAGTTGAATTTATATTTTAAAATGGAAGAAATAGTTCAGATATTAATATAATTGAAAAGGTAATGCAAATTGTTAATTATCAATCAAATCAGGAATTTTTGTGAGAATTTCCACTACAAAAACTTATCCAAATGTTAGTGGAAAGTAATTTTCACTAAATTAAGCAATAGTTAAAAATAAAAAGTACTAAAAATAACGAGTTTATTAACCGTATTCGTTTCAATTGACAATTATTTAGTAAGATGGGCCATAAGCAACACATGATAAAGCATTAAAGTTATTTTTCATTTCATATAATTTAAAATGTTTTGGAAAAGATATTATGATACAGCTATTTACAATAAATGAAATGAACTAACATCTAAAGAATCAATTAACGCTTAAGATCTGTGGTAAAAATTATGTAATTTACCCAGTAACTCTAAATAATCAAATAACGACAAAAATATCACACAGAAATAGTAAATTGTATCCAGTTAAAAAATTTAGTATAAAACCTTAAGTAATGAATATGAAATGGATATAGATAATGATAAAATGAAATGCAAATAGGTAAGTGACAATAATAACAATAAAGAACTTGAAGTTTCTAATAACAATGTTGAATATGATGACTAAAATTTAAAAACATTTAGATTTTTAGATTTTTAAAGAAATTTTTTTTTCTATTTATATTTGTATTTACAAGTTATGTGTAAAAAAAATTCTTTAACTTTTTACATTAAAGATATAAATTATTTTTAATTTAGGTATTTGTTAAGTTACATAAACCCTTAATATGTTACTCTATTGTTACGAATATTTATTATGTTGAAAAAACTGTCAATATTAAAAACTAATATTAACTAAATAATAAAGTTTATTAAACGCTTTTGTTTTAACCGCTTTAAGAGTTTAAAATATTAACGTTATAAATAATTATGTCTGAAAACTAAGTCGGGTTATTAGAACGTAACCGTTTAAGACCAACATTGATGTTAATAATAATTCTACGTTTGGGTTATGTTCGATTAATCATTATTATTTGTTTTTAATTTTCTAATAGTTTTAACTAATCTGATAAAACTTTCAATATTGTTCCTTGCCCTCACCAAGAACATTAATTCATTAATATTCAATTAACATATATTTTGTTGTCATAAAACAAAACGGTATATTAAATAAGATATCATGTATGTGCACAACCACTAGTTTATCGTATATGTATGTTTATCGTTGTTCGGATAACAACAATGCGTCGTCCTAATTTTATGAAAACCATCGTTTAAGTTTATACGCATTCGCACGAATGTTGTGCATAGTGAATATGATGAAGCGTAATTGAACACCTTGGGTGACCAAAAAACAAAAAACACCTCTACCACTCTTGGGTCTTGCGCATGTAAGTACGTCGTCGACAACGAACGGTATTTATTCCTTTATTTATATTTAATTATTGTAGTTTTCGATTGCTTGAACCTTTACCATGGAATAACAACGCTCGGGTAGGACGCACACAAGTCACCGACCCGACGTCGTGTTTAATTCATAGCCGAAAATACCAACCTTGTCGACAAACGTTAGGATGGTCGTGTAATTGTCGATAGAGTGAAGCGAAGTGAGTTCTAAACTGTCCAACAAGAACATAGTACGGGACAATATTTCCATGGGCGAATAGCCGTTTTCAGTTACATTTTCGCACTGCTCAATCAGGTCGTCCACCTCCTTCGCGTCGAAGTCCGAGTACGTCAGCAGCGATTCGTCTGAAACCACAAACCGGGTCATTCAACGGCATCCAGGAGACTTTACATCCGAACGTATTCGTCCAAATCGACCAAATCCCCGCGGTCGACTGGTCGCATGCGCCACACGGCCCACCCACGCGCGATAAATAGCGCGCTTACCAAACGGTATTCCCGAATTCATCGCCATCGCGCCGTATCAAGTATTCGTTTCGAACTTAGGTGTTATACGTACGCACGAACCGGTTTACGAATTGAAACGCCACTCGTTGAACGACGTGCGGCACCCCACTGACCGCCGATTACTATGGTAACTGAACGATAACGAACGGCGAACAGATTGACGACCGCTGACTGACGTATCACCGTCGTACTTTGAGGACGCGCGAACTTGGAGCGTATAATCGTCGGTAAGGACGGAACGGTAAGCAGATAACCTCGGGCGGTTGTTCCTGACAGTGATATCAGTATTGTGTTTCGTCATAGATTATAACGGTACACACGGACCGGCCACTGGAAGTAATGTACAACTGACCAATCGGCGTGTAGACGAGATCGAATAGATGGCGTGAACAAACGCGGGCGTTTATTCTTCCACGAACGTTCGCAAAAGGTGACGATGGCGCACGAGAACGCGGACGAAATAATTGCGCTTAATATTTCGCCGTATGCAATTTTTCGCTTATCGAAAATTTCAATAAACGAGAAGGAAAATCGACGTTTAAACTACGTAACGCCGTTAAAACGCATGTTGCAACCGACGAATCAATTGGCGCTTTAATTTCAGTACGTAAAAGATCGCCGTTTGTCGGAATCTATCGACCTTTGTCTGCAGCGATCGTCCTTTGGACAACGGTTTAAACTTACGTGTGGACCGACTCTCCCTTCCGCTTACATTCGCGACAACGGTAACACGTCTTCCATAGTCCCGTGTGATCGGAGAGCAGAACGACGTGGAGCAAAGTAATACCAAGCGCGAACGAATGTCACCGAGTCGAACGAAATTCCGCGATTTTTATTCGCGTTTATACGATCGTTGTTAAATATGTACCGGTGGATTCTACGTTATTTGTATTAGCGACGACAAATCGTTCAATACAATACATAGCCGACGAATGTTGCGACCGATGGAACCAGATTTTGGTTCCGTGCCTTTGCAAAAACCGCTGGAATAAAAGACGCGCACGAACCCGGCGTGCTTGACGGGCACGGGTTAATTTTGCGTAATCGAATGTTCTGAACGTGCGTAGTGTATAGATCCGAGATCGTCGAATAAAAAAAAAAAAACACCCGGACGACGAATTGTTTACAAACGCGTAATTATTCGAACGAGCCGTTATTATTTCGTTCGCTTTTATTTTTGGCGCGACGAATTATACGCGTTTCGGATACTGCGCACTTACCGCAGTGCATTGCAAAACAGTGGATGGATATGAACCGTTTGCGGGTGCGCCGTCCTTGTACATTGTCGAAATTCGACGACCACCACTCGAGTTGTAGACCGCGGACGACACATCACCGGCGTCCCGAGTAAAACGCGACTAATTTTAATGTAGAATTATTGTTCGACGGATACTTAAATTATACTTAACGCCGCTGTATTGTTCGCGTTTTTTTGTCGAGCTTTATTAATTTACATCCTAACACCTGACGATGAACCTCGCGCGCGATTGATAATAGACGGGAATATTTATATTTCTTACCTAAACGTCTGAAACGATGGACAATTCTATACGGAAACATTTATTGGACCAGTAAATGGCGAAATAAAAACGACCGATTTCGTTACCAAATTCGGCAGTCGTAACTAAAAAGCGAAAATGCGTTGCATCTATATCGGGAGGAAATTATAACTTTAAAATGTTAGTATCTATTAAAGGGCGCTTGGCCGATATTTACGACCACATAATTATTTATTTAATCTTAACGACAGGTATCATTAATTTATAAACACAATAGTAATTATTGGCAGTAGTAGTTACCATTTTTTCATTAATTAATAACCGCTTTATTTTTTCGTAAAATGAGTTTACAAGATGTAAGTCCACGTAGGTGTATTAAAATTCCAATAAACGAACAATTTTTCCGTTTCGTGTTAGCCCTAAACGTAAAAAATAACGTGTTTTCAACTTTATAGAAACACGAAATACAGAAACAAGAATTTCTGAACTATTTGGAAAAACACGAAGTATTGAATAGAATAACCGAAACGTTGGTGATGTTATATAATGAACCAGAAGAACCGTTGAACGTTATCGAGTAAGTGTATTTCATGAACGATTTTAACATCTTTCATTCTATAGAGTTGTTCTATAGGTTCGGTTTATATTTATAATAGGTTAGGGAAATTTTTTAATAGTTATTACGTTTTGAACACTGTATATTGTAACTGAATCAGTATTTATGGTTGTTTCTTTGCCACTGATTCCAAATTACACGAAACTAATAGTTTTCTAAAGCATGAGATTTTACATGATATAATGTTACATTTAATTTCGCTAACTAGCGTCGATCATTTTTTTTTTGCTAAATTAACACTATATTACTTTAACATAAATAATTGATTTCCAATTTTTAATTCTTTAAAAATGAATGTAATTTCAATAAATGGAAATATAAATTTTCGAAAATTTTCCCGTAACGTCGGAGAGAAGTTTAGAATTCAAAGAATTTTCGTCCCTAATTAAGCACGATTTCAAAAGTATTTTTGTCGGTCACGCGCCAAAGCCCTACGCATGTATACGGGGAATGGTAGGAAGCACGGTATTTGTCACATTGCGGGTGGGTGGAACTCGCGACGAGAGTTTCGTTTTTGCATTAATTTGGGATGGTCAATATTTGTACGAAGTTACGTGAGAAAAAACATGTGCGCGGACAACCCGGACGTCTTGGAGATCGACAAAATAACAGCGTTGATAGAGGACGCCGAGCTCAGATTGGCCGAGTTGCGCATCGTGCGGGACGACATCAAGGCGAAACTCGAGCAGTTGGGGACCGTCGATGGGGAAATGTCCGAAGAAAAGCACGAAACTATCGACGAAAGTGGACTGCTGGAGGACGACGAAGACTACGCGAAAGAGATGGACATCGCGGACCGGTTTGATATTATGTGAGACGTTCACCGGGCGCCACATACACATGCGTCCGTCGTTACGATTTTCACTAAACGGACATACGCGTGGTCGGTCACCCCGTGCTTGTGTCGGTAAATCCGTTGTTCATATGTACCCCACATCCATTATACGACACTTGCCTATGTGTATTGATTAATACCCGCGTTATGTATTTCGCGTGTAAACGCTTGTATTGCGTTTTATGTAATTCGTTACGTTCGCCAAGACGAATAAAACTATTCACAATTTTCGTTGTTCTGGTACGCGACGTACGCCTCGTATTTATATGTGTGTGTATTCGGCGCGCGCGTTGACCTAAGGTAATCGTAGAGAGTGATCTGAGAGTGCCCGAAGGGGGAGGGGGCAAGTGTCTCGGTGGGGGTGCGGTGATTTCGTCCCAAAAGCCGGCGGCAATGAAATCGGTGAATATTCCCCGGGCACGATCGTGAATCGGCCCTGACGACTTCCACCGATTGTCATCGGAGAATGGCACCAATAATAGTTTTACAACTTATTCGCGAACGATACGCGATGAATATTTAGCAACGCGCTACTTCGAACGCGATTCACGTTTTCGTGGCTCAGCAACGCCACACATATTCGTCGGCGTTACTCGTAAGTAATTTTCACACGTGAAGTGAAAGCAGCAACACACGCCGATCGAACGATTATTTCATAATTTTTGCGATGTTCCAAATTGTAAATTACGTATGGAATTATGTGTTTTATGTTATCGATAAACAATGTAGAACTATGATGAAGATCGGGGACAGACCGTAACCTGACCCTTACTATATCGTCACACGATCACAAATGACAACCGTGCAACTACATATATACGAGTATATGCGTATATACGTGTGTATGTATATATGTGTGTGTGTATAAATTGGAATTTATACTTAATTTATGGAAACTCAAAATTAAATAAAGTATATATGACAAAAAAGAATACCGTTAATGTAGCGTAGGCATATGTGTACGGATTAATTCAATTCTGACTTTTGGACTACGTCCACATATACGTGTGACCAAACAAACAATATTTCTTACACGTTTAATTGCAATATCACTAACAACTTAGACAATAATGATGCATACAGCTCAAAAATATCGTAAACAATATTTAGAACGTATATACCGATTTATAACTTCAGTATTATTTAGACGATTTATTGCATATTAATAATCATTAACGATAAATTAATCGAGCTAAATTTAAAAAGCCATTAATACACGTTTAATTATATCTCTTTTATGTCATTTGATAATTAGGAAATTTTTAATTTCAAAAAAATTCAAAATCTTCGATACGAAATGTATTGAACATTTTTAACGATAACAAAATCTCGTTATTACTTGAACAAATTAATTGGTAAACAGTATTATATCCGGTGTTTGTCACAATTACAATGTATTTTGGTACGTGTGGCATTATGCCCAAAAACTACATAAAAGTCGACGTGGAGACGTAAGTATATTACGCCTCGGCGTCTTCTTCGTCTTCGTCCGCTTCGGCAGTTTCGGCGGTCGCGTCTTGGTACTGTTGGTACTCGGATATCAAATCGTTCATGTTAGACTCGGCCTCTGTGAACTCCATTTCATCCATGCCCTCACCAGTGTACCAGTGCAAGAACGCTTTCCGCCTGAACATGGACGTGAACTGTTCTGATACGCGCTTGAACATCTCTTGGATGGCCGTGGTATTGCCGATGAATGTGGCCGACATCTTCAGGCCCCTAGGCGGTATGTCGCACACGGCCGTTTTGGTGTTATTCGGTATCCACTCGATAAAGTAGCTCGAGTTCTTCTTCTGCACATTCACCATCTGCTCGTCCACCTCCCTCATGGACATGCGCCCGCGAAATATGCTGGCCGCCGTCAGGTACCGACCGTGCCGAGGATCGCACGCGGCCATCATGTTTTTGGAATCGAACATTTGTTGGATAAGCTCAGGCACGGTCAGGGCACGGTACTGTTGACTGCCGCGGGACGTGAGCGGCGCGAAACCGGTGATGAAGAAGTGAAGCCGTGGGAACGGCACCATGTTGACGGCCAGCTTTCGGAGGTCTGAGTTCAGCTGTCCGGGGAATCGGAAGCACGTGGTCACACCGCACATGGCCGCCGATACGAGGTGGTTCAAGTCGCCATACGTGGGTGTGGTCAGTTTCAAAGTATGAAAGCATATGTCGTACAGCGCTTCGTTGTCGATGCAAAACGTCTCGTCCGTGTTCTCCACCAACTGGTGTACGGAGAGCGTTGAGTTGTACGGTTCCACCACGGTGTCGGATACCTAAAACCGTGATTGCAGTATATGAGAACGACGCGGCCAATATGTCGACGTAAAATCGATACGTAGAAAACGCGTTTTCATATATAGAGAAAAAACTATTAAAAAGGATTCGAGACAGCCACTTATTGGTTTCTAAGCGCTTAGGCATCTTAATTAAAATAAATCGAACTTTGGTTATAATTGCTGTGGGACCAAGGGTATAATATTACCTTTGGCGAAGGGACGATGCTGTATGTGGTCATTATACGATCGGGGTATTCTTCGCGAATTTTCGATATTAACAACGTTCCCATTCCGGAACCAGTGCCACCACCCAACGAATGAGTCAGTTGAAATCCTTGTAAACAGTCACAGTTTTCAGCCTCTTTCCTGAAAGACGATCATAAACGTAATTGAAACGGAAATTACGGTAATATACTATAACGTTAGGTACCTGACTACGTCTAACACTGAATCCACTAACTCGGCGCCTTCCGTATAGTGGCCCTTGGCCCAGTTGTTACCGGCACCGGACTGTCCGAAAACGAAGTTGTCAGGTCGAAATATCTGACCAAACGGACCCGATCTGACTGAATCCATAGTACCCGGTTCCAAGTCCACGAGTACCGCTCGAGGTACATATTTACCACCTGTCGCGTTGTTTCGTTTACAAAATCTTTTTAACACGTGTTGCATGCGTATCTGAACCTTATTGGCTTGTAGTTTTAGCGCTTTAAATTCTAATAATGTACGGTGTTGGAAAATTTGAATGTTGACGGCAAAGGAACGTATAATAACACTTACGGTTTACTAACTGTATTCTTACACAATATTAAATTTAAAATTAAAATTAAAATTAAAATGTTTAATTAAATTGTAAATGAAATTTCAAACGGTAATTATTCGTTTTGAACAGCGGTTTGGAATATTTTATTGCCAACATAGGTTTCGTTCGTAATAATTTTACGCGCTACGATTTTTCATGATTTTCGACATTTATTTTATGTTCTGCAACGTGAAAACCATTACGATAAACGAGAAATAAATCGCACTGTTTTCTAAATGAAAGTTTCTATACTTGAACACGCGCAAACCTTACGTATGATTTTTTATACTGTGTATACAGTAGAGTTCGTGTTGAATAGCGTTATTATCAACAGTTTAAAACTATTATACCTATTAATTTATAAATCGTAATAAAAGGTCTAACAACGTGTTTTATATTATAATAGTTATACCGCATCTACGTGCAGTTAGGTTAGGTAATAATAATAATATAATTTTACCGATCGCTTCGGTGAAATAAACATTGATCCGTTCCAACTGTAGATCAGAATCTCCGTGATACGATCCGGTCGGATCGATTCCGTGCTCGTCGGATATCACTTCCCAAAACTAAACAATTCGTTATCAAAACGTTCTTAATCACGTCGTAATATAATCGACCTTAACGAAAAATTAATCTTGGAATAGCGTTATGTCGACTAATAATCGTATAATAATTATTGCACATCACCTTAGCTCCGATCTGATTTCCGCATTGTCCTGCTTGCAAGTGACAAATTTCGCGCATGTTGGTGTTGGTTTGTTAGAATAGTACCGCGAGAAAACGACCGTAGGAAAAATTCGTACGGTACACTCGACGGATGAATGTAAACAAATTTAAAGGTCGGTAGCAATAATTTGTATTCGAATTTCAACAATTTTTGGTTTCTAGCGTAACGAAATTGTCATTAAACCACATAGTCCTGTTTCGTTATAAACAATATTGACAACGATTATATCTATTCGTATTCGTCGCGAATTTTCTAATTTTGAAAAAATGCGTGCACGCGAACATTATAATGAACTGACTCTTATTATTTATGTTTTAATAGTCTTATGGATTTGCGGTTTAGAAAGATGATTGGATGTTTGTGTATGTGTGTATTTGTGTGTAACCGATTCTATATAAAAAAAATAATGTTTGGAACGAAATTCAGTGACTTGAACATAATTTTTCAAAATATATCGCCATATGTATAAACAAATTGGACCCTCCATAATAATACATAACGGACCACTACAATTATTCTGATAAGATTCACGACATTTCGGCTGTTGGAGAGCCGACTTTATTCATATTAATAAAATAAAAATCAATATTAATAAAAAATGAATTCTTTATTGGTTTCGAAAAAGGTATTAACGGTATATTATTCCGACTATGTATTGTCGGCAACTTTTAGTGCTAAACGACTGTTGAAATCCTATTCTGATTTATCTACAATTTTAAATGAATTCAAATCCACGATATCGATTTTATTCCGTAAATATTAATTACATTATTATAATTCTCGTTCCAACGATATACTGCGATTGGACTATATGATTTCGATACAAATTGTAAACGATAAGAAGTCGTTTATTGATAGATACAAAAATATTGTTATCAAAAGAAAAGTTTTAATTAAAATTACAATTATTTACAATACTATTCTGTACGCTACGTTCGTACGAATCACGCGATAGTTTATCATTAACAATCAGTCTTAAAAAAACACAATCACGCAATATCCATAATGATCATAACCGATGATACGTAAATGATTAGGTTTAAAACTACTCGAACGAACTTGATATCCATGATGGATTACAACCATGGACGCCATGTTGGACTTTCGTAGCACAATGCATCGGGATGGATAACTTGATTAAGAAGATGGAGAATCTGAAAACATAAATTAAAAATTATACCCCGGGAAAATGACGGCAATCCATCGATAAATCCAATATAATTACCGGATTATGGGTCGTAAATGTTTTCAGCGTATTCAAGTTCTTTTGTATAAAATTCACATGTTTCTTGACGATTTCGATTACTTTCTGATTATCGTCCTCCAATACACTCGTACGTTTCGTCTACGATTAATCGAAATAAACGACATTGTTGATTAATTATTTTGGAGTTTATCAAAAACAAGCCCAACGATATTTACGTTAATTTTACATGGAGTATTTAACAATAATGTACAAATATTTCACACTACCTACAATACTAAATTGAAAACGAATGAAACATTTGCTGTTTTCGAAAATTCCAATATATATATATCGAACTATTTTATAAAAATCAATTCTATTTAAAAACGAATATAAAAAGAAAATTATTTTATGGTCTATAATAAATGAGACTCAATAATATTAATGCAAACGAAATTTTATTACCTAATCGCTGGTTATACACAATACGGGATTGTAATTGAAATAAATTACGTAACTTCAATTATCCATTGGCTACTTTAACATTCATTAACTACCCTATAGATTTCTACTACGACAAAAATCCGAAATAAACGTTATATTTTAACTCAGAACTTAAAATATGAATCGAAATCAAACGTAAAGTGTACGTTTTTTGTATTAAACCAACGGTTTTCCTTTTATATTTCATATTTTTCGTCTTCTTCAACCAATATAAAATATTTAAGAAAATAGTTCGAAATAATTAGTAAATAACGAAGACCGAACCACTTTTATACGAATTCATAAGGATATTCAAATCATTTCGTGATATATAATAATAATAATTATACGAGTTCGGTATAAAAACTGGACTACACAATTTGAAGCCCATCATGTAGTAATTTATTACTAGTAGCAGTTAAAAATATCGCGATAACATTTTATAATAATTTTCGTTAGACCTATAAATATTATTTGTGGTACTTGTACAATTTTACTCAAAACGGCAGTAAATTTTAATATTAAACCGTAACTAATTTACTTACGGTAGTATTATTAAGTTCGTCCTTTAACAATAATTTGAGTACGATATTAAAATCGTCAATGTTAGTGTTCAAACATTGGCCCGTTGCACTTAAGCAATTCACTATTTGATATTTCCGATATGGCGTAATAAAGTTGGTCAAGGTCGGTGTCATCCGAAACGGTATAGAACGATCCCGAACAACGTTTCCTACAATTAATAAACATTACATTATTAGCGCATTTCAATCTAAGAAACGCGTTTAAAGGAAATACGAACCGCAAACACTGTTTAACAAAAATGTATAGTGCGAAACGGTTGCCGCTCCATTCGTTTCATTTATATTCAGCATTTCAGGCTTCAATTTTATTAGGTTAAACGCGTACTCGAAGAAACAAAGCACCGAGTAATATTCGATGAACTAAACGCAATATTAAACGTTTTTATTAATTTTGTTACTGTATATTTCGAGAATGTTCGCTGGCGTGGTTTATAATCAGATACAGGGAGTATTTCGGATACATTTGAAAGCGATTTAGTATTTAAAACGTATATTTATGTATATGTATTTGAGTATTTAAGTTATTTCAAACACCGGGAATACGTTACCCGAAACTTCGAATTGAAAAATGTTGATAGACCCTTTTATGTTTTAGAGTCGCGCTACAGTGTGTTACTACGTTAATTAAAAGTATCGATTATAGACAACTTTAATGTTGGGATCTTGAGTAATGAATACTTCCGACGAGGAATAAGGCGTTTATATTAATATTATATAATTAATTAATTTTATTATATACGATACATCAACAATTGCCGAAGTTAACGATTAAACATTACCGTTAAATAATGCGGAAGATAAAATCGAATTTGTTCGATGCATTAGTGACTAAGACGAAAGTTCGGTCGCGTGTTTTTATTTTGCAAAACACGCGTATTTTTCCCTATCCCTGATTATGAAAACGCACACGCGTACCATTTTCGAAGCTCGTTTTTTTACTCACGGTCTTACGGAACGTCCAATAATCCGACAGTAATGGGTATCTGGTTGAAACCCAATCCTTTAACGCTTTGTCCGAGCCGAATTTCTTCCTTGTTGAGACTAGCGACTCTCTCAATGGGTAAGTTTTCTCGATCTGAAACATACACGTGGAAATGTCATCGTTTTTCAAAAAGAGCGATGAACAATGAAATCGTAAACGTACGCTTATGCACGTATTTAGTACTGAAAACCAAAAGTCAATATCGTCGTGAACCGAATCCTTGTTCATTTCCTTGTAAATCTCGAATAGCGAATACATCGATTCGCTAGTTTTAACCATGCGTATGTTTGGCGCTATTGCGAACGTCGTCGGTATGGACAACTTCAAAAACCGTTTAGATGTTTCCTACAAAACAATCCGAGTGTAGTTCGATTACAAATACCGCGCACGCGACCGCGGAAAATAACTCGGTAAATTCCCTACTTTGAAGTCGTGCAAATAATTATTGGCCACGCGGAATAATTGAAAAATTCGTTCCTCCGATTCGACGGTCTGGGCTCTCGAAACATTATAGGTATATGACAAGCCGTTAGTTCCGCGGATCTTTAACTGTTTGACGACGGTGCCGAATTTGACATCAACATGTACATAGCCACTGAAGTTGTGTATTCCGACTTCCACCAAATGATCCTGAAACACCGAGCACGATCGACGGTTATAACGACGCCACGCGAACATTTCGGGGGCAAATCGATTAGTTTTTAATGTCGAAACGTTACATTGATACGACGGTCACTGGGTAGTTTTATCGCGGACCAGTCGTATTTGTGTATTGTTGAACATCGAAAGTCGTGTACGAATTTCGTCGGGTAATTGATTGTATTCTTAATGTGCGTGATCCATTTCTTTAGTGGCTTTATCATACAATCGACCGTGGGCACCGATGAAAAATTGAAATCGTTTGGCAACGTTGTTTTGACGTATTTATAGTATTTTGATAAAGCGTCTGAAATCAAAAGTTTTTTCCTTTGTATGTTCGTCTACGTTATAAAATGAATAGACGATCCGAATATTTTTTAATCCATTAGGCAACACTATTTGAAAAACAGTTTGCTACGAATTTCGATAACGAATATTAATAGGGAACAATTGTAAAAACGTTTTATTGACAATATTTTTTATATTTCAAGACAATAATAGATACTGTACTTTTTGTTCGATAGACTATCGACGTAGACACAAAATCGTGTCGTAAATATATAAGACTAAAACAAGAGTAAGAATGTTGTGACGTGTTTAACGGATTTTAATTTCGACAAAAATTGTACGCGATTATTGAACATGTAAAATAGATCGAAAAAAATTGTAATAATCTGGAATTATATAGTTGTAATGAACGTGCAAATAATACGAAACTAAACTAATTTTAATGAAAAATCGTGTTTCTATTTAAACATTTTTAACTAACGTTGTAGCAAAACTATGCTGTTCTTAATTTGAATTAAAGTTTAAACGAAGGAACAACTTTTAAACCAACATTTCGTAGCATTTTTATAATTTAAGTCATCGATATCTTTTATATCATAAATAGGAATTTCTTTAATAGGACTTAGTCCTTAAGCATACATACTGTTGTTTACATCTTGGGTGGATACAAACGATGTTAATGCGTTTTTAATAAAAGTAGAAATTTGTCTGGAAACCGGTATATTTAAGTTCTTATGTTCGAAAGCATATTCATAACATAAATATAAACATTTGTGCAGCTTTCGAAGCAACTTTTGGTCCCAACTTTCTTTCAAATTAAGAATCTACAAAAAATAAAACATGATTTTACTATTTTTGATATTATTTCATAAACACGTTAAGTCACGATTTCATGTTATTTTATAAACGTAAATATGTAACGTACAAATATTTATTACTAACTACGCAATTACCACAAATGTATCGGATTTTTTGTTCGAAATACTTATAATTAGTAAACAAATTAAGTACATTACGTATTTTGGATTAAAACGTACATATCCGAGCGTATTGTTAAATAAAAACTTGAAATTACATTTTTAGAAATAATAAATTGTTTATAAATAGTGAAACTAACCTGATCAACAAAATAGTGTAATTGATAAGTATCTGGATTACATTTTCGTAATAAACGCATCATTTTTAAAATGCTCGATTTCCTTTTCTCCTTTTCGACAAGCTCCTTGATATCTATCACGAAACATTTGAAAACAAATTAGATTAGAAGTTCAAATGCTTACATGCAATATAAGTACGTACTTGTATTGTTTGCGGACGAACTTTTCTGAAAAAATAAATATAATTACGAAGTTTAATGAACGAACAAATAATATTTAACTATTTGTACAATTTAGTTAAACTCTGGAAAAATATATTACCATTTTTATTGTTTTGTTCGTTTTTTCGTTTAAATACATTCTGTTTAATATCAAATACATCTGTTGTGGATAGAATTGTCCGATCTGAAATTTATATTGAAATTACAAAACTCGATCGTCGATTTTTCTAATTCGAAGTATCGAGTGACACGGCGTATCAATTTTACCTTCCAAACGATTTTTTTAATGGCCGAATCGTTTTTTTCAACGAAAATATCGAGCATTTGAGGAAGCCATAAATCAGTGAACGTAACATCACATATCTCAAGCGAACGCAACAATGTGTAATTATCGTCGTCATACATTAAAAGCCACAAAATCTGCGTACAAAAAAACTCGACAGTTATTGGCGAACGTTTTTTTAGATATTCGTCATAATAATTAATACGTGCCTTAGCGAGTACGATGTCGGACCTAATATCGTTGGCTAATTTCAAAGCTATAGTGTAGCATTTCATGGCCGCCAACGCGACGTTTATATCTTTTACCGCTGACTGGACAAAGTCATTTTCGATTATTGTCGCCCATTGAAACCAAGCGTTCTCCAATATTTCGGTATCGTTCATTACCGTTAAAAAATTGTTCAACGGCGTTTCGACGTTATCAATGATTCCGCGAACACTTTGCGCGAATATTTTATAATTGTAATCTACGACATGTTTCCAATTGAAGTCGTCGACATTGAGTTCCGTATCCGTTTGTACGTAAAACGCAATATTGAAATATTTGAACGCGACGTCTGTACGTCCATGATAGTATTTGGCACAGCCATTGATCATGAACAACACTCGGGTCACGTCTTCCGTAAATTCTTGATTCATCAGTATATCCAACAAGTCGTCGAAATTCTGGAATATTCAATAACGGGTCTCGTTTAATAACACCGTACTATATATATTTGTAAAATAAAAACATTAATGACATTAACGTTTGAACCAATGATTGCCGTAATAGAGTACAATTATATCGACAATCGTTATAAAGTACAAACAGATTTAACAATTATTGAAACAATATGTTTGAAATGTACGACCGCAAAATGTTTCAACGAACGTGACAATTTCGTTAAAATAATATTATTCTATAATCGAAGACGTTTAAAACAATAACTTTGTATCGCACGAAGGCAAATATAATTTGTAACGAGTATACGCGTTTAAAGGATACGTATATATAAAAGATTCGCTTCTAAAAAATTTAATACATTTTGTACTTCAAAATGACATATCGCTATAAGTTGCAAAAAGTAGAAACCACGAATTTAAACCTCGTACACCAAACGTTCAAATCGTGTATAATTCTAATCGAATTTCATCTCAGAGTACGATTATATTAACACAGTCGAAAACCAAGCGGTTTTAATGTCATTATTAAAGAGTAAAATTTAAATGTCTAATGACTTGATTGCACGTGCGTATAAACATGTAAATATTAAATATGTTTAACGTTAACGTCTAGGAATCTAAGTCACGTCACTTACGTTATTATCTAATTTACAGTTCGAAAATAACATTTATAATAAACCATTTATAATCTATTCGTACTTTTGTTTACATACTATTGTGCTCACGCACTTTTGTTATTTACCAACAAAACAAACGTTTAATTATCTTTAGCATTTCGTTTCTATTATCCGTATAAAATTATTACGTTCATTTTATAATTTTCGAACTGTACGTAAAAATAAAAACTATTACGTAGTACATGAACATTAATAAAACGCGAGTTTTAATTTTAGTATATACATTACATACTTACATTCTTATATATTGAATCTTTTTGAATACACTTTACTTTCAAATACATCTTATACAACCAACTAGATATAGCGATTTCATTTGAATGTAAATTGTTTAATAATTTCATACATACGTCAGCCATATTTTGCTTTAGTGCTATCTCCCCAAGAAGCAATTTTGATTGATCCTATAAAATTAAAACGAAATTATATTCGATAATTGTTAGTTATTTTATGTATAATTAGCCTATTTTTATTCTTAAAGGTGAAAATTGTTATTTTTACTTTGTCGCGTTTATTATTAATTATTGTGCGTATTTACCATCTTAAGTAGTACCAAAAAAATATTTATTATAATCAGTACGAAATTGATGTAAAATGGTTTTTATAAAACATTAATTTTAACCAAAACAACAATTTATGAAATATAATTATATATTATTTATATATATTATAATTATAATATAATTATAAGTCGTATATTATTTAGTAAAGTAACATCGTAATAATTATAATGCTTTTGTCAAGAAAGCAAAACACCCAACCAAAAGTACCGAAATAAATAATTGAGTACACATTTAATATTAATTCGATGGTTTTTAATTAATAATAATTAGAAAAATCGTGGTTAAAGAATATTACTAGAGTAAATAACTTTGTTTTGTTCTCGGCAAAATTTAAGAATCGTCATTTATCTGTGACATTTTTGTGAATACATATATATATATATATAATATTTAAGTATGATTGTTATATTTTTAAATCGCTCATTATTTACACGCAGTATTAAACAATATAATACCAATACACGGTAAATTCAAATCAATGGCTATAGGTCGATAATAAATAAAAAAAAAAATTTCTAAACATAGACGCATCGTGTATATTCCCAAATATAAGCGTCGCTTGTTATCACAATCATACAGAATCTAAACATATTTACCTGAATGAATTGCAAGTATTGTGTATCTAGATTATGTGAATTCAAAAATAAATAATACGTTTGACGCCACGAAAGCAAATTGTTCCAAACATTCAAATTATCTCCAATCCACGGCCTTCTGTTATTCCAAGTGTTAACCAAAACTTCAACATTATTATTTTTTTCCTGTGTATGCAAATAACACATTTGAATATCTTTCGCTTCTTGTACCTCCAATATCTATTTAAAAAAATACAAAATAACAATACAACAATATTGGTTAAAATTATAAAAATGAACGTCGACTAACTAATTGAGTCGCTTGAAGTAATGAAACATGAGCGTTGCATTTGTATTTTGGTAATATTTTCCAATTAGCAACGATTTCTTTAGTAGCAAGTTCAATATGTTCTTGGACAGTAGAAATGTTTTGGCCGTCTAATTTTTGTAAATTTAACATTCCCAGATAAAAATGATACTAAAAATAAACGTATAAAAATATATTCGTCAATTTCTTTTTTAAAAGAAGATTTCTTCAATACGTAAACATTACAAAATAATACATTCATAGCGCATAGTATTTTTATAACGTTATATATTTATATCACCTTCCAAAACAATTTAGATGGCCAAATATTTTGTTTATTTTCCAAATGCCACTTTAATTCGTGACAAGTTGAATTTACAATAGATTTCTTCCACGTATTTTCAATGTTTAATAAAAAGTTATCTTCTTCCAAAATATTTTCAGTTAAATAATTCCAGTCATTTAACTCTCTTAAGCATCTAGCGTGAAAATGTAATAAACACAAATTAAATAGTTCTTCATTAAGTATATACAACTTGAGCAAAAATAATAATTACTTGGTTAAACGAATTTTTAAAAATTCTTTATCTTTAGCATAAGCATTAATGTAGTTTGTTTGTGTTACAACTGATTCATTATTTAATATTCGCTTGTATAATTGCGACGCTAATTTAAAATAACCTTGTTGCTCAAGAGAAAGTGCAGTTCTTGTATTTTCACATTCTATAGTATTTTGAAATATACTTTCCAAAACATCTTCTTCCCGTAGAAGAGAATACATCTGAATCATTCCTTCTATAGCACCCTAAAAAAAAAATACGCATTATATTACACAAATTGTAATTCGTTAAACAAAATAATAAGGAATACATCTTAATTTGTACAAACTAACATTTTTATTTTTGTGTTCAAAATAATTACATATATCTTCCATTTCCTCGATCACTTCATACCACAAATTATATGTTTTTCCGATGTACACCAAATGATAACTGAAATTGATATTCATTCATGTTATATAAAATTAATAACGCGTTAAATAAAATATGTATTATGAACATGGACATTTACGTACGGTTCAAAATAAATTTTTGGTTTACAAAGACTAATGGCTTCGTAAAATGCAGTCATAAAGTTATTTTTTAATTTGCTGTTTGTTAAAAATTGCACTACTCTTTTGGACAATAGACGTTTTTGATAGGCGCTAAACAAATTCCATATACGAGGAATCAACGATATCAATAATTTTTTAGCAAATTCCGCGTCAACAAAACACAGTTGCGCTAAGGATAAGCACATATTAAATGTAGTAACGCTTTGGGCCGTAGAAATGTTTTCTGAAACAGCAGGCTGAAAATAAAAGACTTAATTATAATAAAACTAATTAAACGGTGAATTATAAATGAAATCTCACCGGTTCATCATCGTCACGTACGTTTTTTTTTTTAATCAACTGAAAATTCCCTTCAAGTTGCGTATCTTTGCGTATTTCAACGAGTAAAAGTTCGATATAAAATGCCAATGAAAATTCCAAATTGTAACTTATTTCACCAGACATTATTATATATAATTTCATAACTAAACAACTATTATGCCACAAATCATTATAAAAATTGAAGAAATCAAACCTAACTGATGGAGATTTACAATCTAAGCCATATTCGATACAGTCGTCCATAAACCAATTTCTAGAAATAACGATTCACTTTATTATCATAAAATATTATAAAAATATAGAAATTTAATAAAATTACTTGAAAATTTCGTAATTCAATTTATAACAATATTCGGATAACTTTGGGAATCGATTAAGTTTTGATATGTATTTTATAATATTGATTATTTGAGTGTTGAAAAATACTGATTCGTCTCTGCAAGTTTCTATCCATTTAGTTATTACCTGAAAAATATAACAACTATGAAATAAAAAAAATTGTAACAAAACAAAGTAATTTTAACCAATTTGTAATCATTAATTATACATATTATAAACGTAATTAAATTTAAATTAAATCAATAATTTATATTTCATTTTATTACATTTAAAATTATTGTCATTATTCGTTCGTCTGTTGTGGTATTTATGTAATCTAACAGTATTGAATTTAATAATATGCCTTCAGTTGCTTCCGATAAATCTTTTATGTAATTAATTACAAGTTCGAAACATTTCATCTGCACTTCGAACGGTATATTGTTTCTCATATCTTTTGCTTTCTCCAAATTCTCCATGACCACTTTTTCGATAAATACTTGCTTTCCAACACGTGACAAAGTGTCAACGTGAGTTTTCAATATTTCTAAGCATTTTACTTTTATTGAAGGATATTTGTTATCTAAAACAAAAATATACAAAACGTATACATATAAATATACAAAATATAATGTCTTCCATGTAAAGTGTAACCAGATATTTTAGCAAAGATCAACAGAAAACATTAATATTTTCAAGAAAATAGGTTTCAAAAAAATAAGTATTTCATGATAGTTAAAATAAATATAATTATTTCGGAATAAATAATAAATATTCTTTCAACCAAAGTTTAAAAGAAAAATTAGAATAGATATTGAATGTGAATGAATTCAGAATATGTTATTAATAAGATTATTCATATTAATATATAAATATTAATCGATACGTAAATTATGTACAGAAAAAATTCAAATAATTTACTAATGACCGAATTGTACAGTAACTTTTATCTTACTAAATTTATTCATCAAACAGATATATATTATACACATTTGTAAACACTTACTTTCGTTACATTTAAACATAATATCCCCTAATGTGTTAATTATTTCATTATCCATGTAGTTTGGAAAATGTAATAACGATGCTTTCAACAATGTCAAACTAACATCTAATTTTCGTGGACAGTTGCTATTCAAACCCTCCGAGATTATCTGAAAATATACATTTATAATATTAATTTCTTCAATAAAAACGCCATATAAAGATTTACACTATAATTAAAAACGAATTACCAATTGGACGTTTACATGAAAATTTTCTAACCCTTCATTTTTCGAAAATGTTCTTAAAATTTCAGAAATGACTTTTAACGTTCCTTCGTTGTACTAAAAATGTAAAAATATTTAATTAAATACTCGTCTGAATGAAATTCTGTTATAAAAATATATTATGCTCGAATATTGGTTAATAAAAATGAACGCACTTGTTTGATTTGTGACACTGTAAGACGATTATTTGTTAAAATTTCTCTCTGATTATGCGGTAGACTAAGAGTAAGTTCCTGGCAAAAAAGAAATTGATTTAATAAAATATAAAGGTTTCCTTTGTTATTAAAAAAAAAAAATTACTTCATTAAACGCTAATAGCAGAAATTTTATAAAGTGATCCTGAAGAGGTTTAATAGCTTCTAACATTAATTTTTGACACAAAACTCTTAACATGAAAGAGATTATGTCGAATGTTGTTAACAAATTCATTACACTAGCGTTAGTGTTACCATGCGCATTTGGGTTCTGCTTAATAAGATTTTCTTTTTTCAAAAATGTGTCTAATAATTTCTCGATCCAACCGAATTTTAATTTCACTTCCAAAGAATCAATTGCTTCTGTAGACAGTATATTTTTGAATAATATTGCACTACGCATAGCTAGTTTACTGATCCTGCTTTCTTGTTTATCATCGTGCGTCTACAAGTTAACGACAATTTTAAAAGTTAAAAATAAACAAAAATGGTTATTATACCATATTACCTGACATCCAACCATGGCCAGGAAGTTCAAACAGTTATCAATTGTTTCGGAAGATTTCATTTTTTGTGATGACGAACTAATTTCCGCTGTACTATTAACTTTCCGTTTAACCGAAGTCGTTGATTTCTATTTAATAAACATAGGTAAATTAATTTTAAATTACTAAAAAAAAATTGTGTAATATTATGTTATTTACATTATCATTTTCATCAGCAAGTTCCCATTTAATAATCATACAAGCCAATTCAATTGCTGTTTTTTTAAATTCAGGTACGTTGTTATTCTTCGCGATTGGAAACAAGGAACCCAATATATTTCGTATCAAAAATTGTTTATACGGGTAAAACAACTAAATTGAAATACAGAAAAATATTGTAAACGTTACATACGTTATAATATTTCAATTGTACTCCAAGCGTGTGTCTTACTGTATTATATTTAATTAAAAAGGAACAAATATGGTGTAGTGTAGGCACATTTTGTGATTCATTCATCATTATTTTTTTTATGCATACAACTAAAGTGTTGACTTCTTTATTCTTATCACAAACGGCCGAAACTATCAAGTTCAACGAATAATTTATTACTGTTTGCGCTTCAGCGAAGCTAGCTTTTAGAAGTTCATAATATATTCCTGATATAATTTACGACATTTAAAAAAAGCAATCAAAATTAGAAATCTAGTATACGGCCATATAGTTTAGTCAAATTTTACATAGCTATTTTATAACAAACCTTGGTTGAGTTTTTCTCTTTTTGATGTATTTTCAGATAACATTATGTACGTTAAGATCAAATAACAATGAAATTTAACATTTATATCCATCGTACATCTAATCCACGTACAGGATATAATGGCGTTGTATATTAAATCACAAATGTTTTCGTTAAAATTTAATAAGTCATTGATTAACAAACATATTAGCTGGCATAGAGATACTTTAATTCCATCATGATCGCAACCGGTCAATGTGGTACGCATATTATTAAAAATCTAAACACAAATCGGAAATGTAAATAATTAAAAAGCTAAAAAATTTTGTCGAAAAATTTCGACAACTTGTATTATTATCTAAATATTAGATGCTGAAATTAATTAAATAATTATCAGATTACACATTTTATAATTACATAAAAATTATGCCTTTACTGCCCGTGTTTAATATATTTTTTTATATGAAGGGCCTTGACTATATTATATAAATATACAAATATTGAGTTTTAATTATACGATATTAATAAAGTAATAAAGGCGAGAAAATTCGACGAATGCCATTACATGGGAAAATATAAAATATAAGACATATAGTTGCTATTTGGTTGACTTGGATCCAGGTCTGTATTATTCTTTATGAAACCTTTTATTTCAACATTATGTATTACTCAGCTAAATTTAGTAAATTTTCATATATTTAAAAATGTGTAAAATACGTGAAAAGAAAAAAAATACGATCACATATGAAACAAGAATTATAACAGGTTTCTAATATGTTAAAAAGTCTTGTTTAATTTTTTTGTTAATAATTGTTGATAACTCTTTTTTTATTTTTACTCTTTTATATTTGATTAACAATTACGTTATATTTATACATATTTACAGTTTTTTACGATGTGCTTTGTTGTACGATATAAACCATTATTTTTAAAACTACCCATAGTGACATAAATTTACTATCAACAGTTCTATAAATCTGTTTAACTAACAATAATATATGCAAAGTTAAGAAATTACGTAAATATCAAACTAATAAAATTATCCTTTAAGAACGTGTGTCTTTAACATTTTTAAAATTAATTACGTACTTTATTCAAAACTACGCCGATTATATTTTCTTCTGTTTTTGAATTTGTACATAATAGTTTATCTTTTTCTCCATTCTTATAACATATTGAAAAACATGGTAATATAAGGTATTGAAGTACTTTTCCTAAAATATCAGTATTTATTCCAGTTTTAGGGTATAAATCAATAAATTTAAAAAACACTTTTCGTTTCCACTCGATAGAAAAAGAATTTATGACTTCGTTTTCCAAAAATTTTCTGAAAAACTGTTCAAACCAAAATTACAAAAATTTTATAATAATATTATAAAACAAAAAAAAATATTAAATAAATATAAATTATTATTATATTAATTATGAAATAAAACTTACATTTGTATCTATAGGAAATCGATATGAAAACATAGGGAGCATTTGAAAGAGAACAAAAATTTCATTTATATTAGTTTTAAAATACGCCAGTACAATTTTTAACAACATTTTAGGCTCGTCCCATTCAGTTGATTTAATGTTTGCTAAATTTTTATAACGCTCCTTAAAAAAAATTATAAACATTAGATATTAAATTGATGAATCAATTTTATAAAAGTTATATACTTATATATTTATAACTTATAAATAAATTACAGATAACGAAAAAATTTAAAAAATATTTTATAGAATTTTAAAAAGATGTAGAACCTATTACTGTATGTGATTAACTGATAAAAGTGTTAACTATATATTTCATAAAACACAATCATAACATATTCCTTACCAAAAAATAATTATGATCAAATGTATACTTCAACTTAAATATAGTAAATATTTTATAATATATTTTAAATTTTAATTAAGTTTTATTTTTATTTTTTCAACATATACTAATTAGCCAATACAAGTTCATGAATAATAATAACAAAGATCATAATTTTGAGAATCAATTAAAATCAATTAAAATAGATACAGTTAAGATTTTCCTTTGGTAGTATATTATTATTTAAAAATTTGAATTTTTTATATGGATTTTAATTTTTTATTTGAGTTTGGTTTGATTACTTATTACTTGGATTTTAATTTTAAACCTAAAATAAATTCATGAAATTCAATGTAATTTTTCCTCCTAAATTAGTTTAACTCGCGTATATTATATTAAAAAAGGAAATAATAATTACATATTTTTTAAATTTACATACTCTAATATATAAAATTCGTCTAAAAATAAAACGCAATAATTACTTTATATTGAATACTGGACCAAATATTCAGTAATATGCTAATTATATTTTTGGAATTGGATATCCATTTCTTATCCATTTGCACCAAATTATAAATTATTTTAATACACTCGTATTGAATAATTCTTGATGGGTCTTAAATATTGAATATATAAGTATTAATAAATAATAATTAAATAAAATAAATAAAAATGAAACTCTTATTTTTTGTTATAAAAAATTAGTGTCATGTTGTTTTTATATTTAAAAATAACACATTATTTACGACTAAAAACGAGTTAAAGTTAATTAAAGAAGTTACCAAAAGTATAGTTATAATTTCTCCATTTTTAACTATGATTATTTATCTAAAACAACAGAATAATTACTATAACAGAGAAAAATGCCAAAATTATTTTTCATTTTCATTCGATATTTTAATAACTTTAACTTGCTTTTATACAATAGTATATAAACAATTAATTCGATAATGTTAAAATTATACATGAAATAATAAAAAAAATCACCGAGTCTAGCAGCCGATAATAATGTTTCAAGATGTGTATGATTTAATACAATATACTCTCTTAGTGATTCATATTTCTCATTACGTATTATTGAATTAAAAAATAAAGTCCAAGTTACGTTCTAAAATAAAAATAAAATTAATTAAACAATTAACAGTTGAGCAATATTAATAAAAGCAAATCTATTTGTCTATAAGAATTCAAACCTTGATATTTTCTTCTTTAAAAAATAATATCAAACATTTTTCTGGGAACTTCAATAAACATTCAGCCAATAATGGATAAAATCTAGTACAACTCTCCATATTCAAACTACTTTTATTCAAAATAATTTCACAAATTTCTCGAATATAATTAAATTGTTCATCTACTACAACTATGCAAATTGTTTCTAACACATTTTTTACAATAAGTTCAAGTTCATACTTCGTTGTTTCTAGAAGTTAATAAAAATGATTAAAACAATGTTTTTATTAATGCACTTTGTATTTTATTACTCATTTTATTTAAACATTTAAATATAGGCTTACTATTTTCACATTTATATAGATTATTCCATAAATATTTAAATGCATTAAATAATATAATACAAAATCTTTTGTCTGCATAAGATGGAAATAATTTTGATAAATATAAAACATAACACGTATTCAATGATGTTACATTTTGATGGTCGTGAAATAAGTTGAAATAATTAAATAACAATTTATCCACCTAATAAATAATAAAATAATTTATTTTAGTAAAAATGTTTATGTTCGGACTTTGTATTTATTTAAATGGAATTACCATTTTCATTTCTAACACTGGACTCAAATCACAGGATTTTAGGCATTGGTATACTTTTTCTCGAATTGTGATTTCAGGAATTTTTAATGTATCAAAAAGTATACGAAGTACTTTAATTTTTTCATTTTGAGTCAAAAAATCAAGACATTTTATCAACACTTCTATAGCTGTCTGACGAAAATTGGATAATTGTTGAGGTGTTAAAGATTTAAATATCTTATTTTTACTTATTTCTTTGTCATTATCTTCACATATAATGTATAAAGTATCAAAATATAATTTATGCCGTTTTACGGATAAGTCTAAAAATAAACAAAAAGTAATGAATTAAATTTGTCCTGGTTTATTAGACATATTACAAAATATAAAAAACTCACCCAATATCCCTGCTGGAATATTATGTAATGCATAAAATATGTGGCCTTTCATGATACCCATTTGAGATTTATACGTATATTGGTAAAAAAATTGTCGTCCTGGAATACTTAATTTTATATTATCATTGTATAGTGTTAAAATATCCAAAACAACTTTTTGTTCTTTTGTTGCCATAAAATTAACTATTTTTATAGCCTATAAATAAATTAAATGCAACATTGAAGATTTTCAACTAATAAAATACAAATATGAAATAAAATATTTAAAAAACACTCAATAGCTAAGACATTATTAGTTAGAAAATATAGCCGAGTTATTTTATATAAATATATTATTAGTAGTAAATATATAATACCTCGTCTCTTAACAAATCGTTTGGACCCGTAATATAATCAATAATTTCCTTCAATATGGTGTCGCGAATTAAATCAAGGGAGGGTTTTATTGTATTGTCCCAGTAAAGCCAGTTCAACATAACATTCAAATTACTCCGAGCTATTTCGAGAGCACCAAATGTTAACTAAAATATATATATACATATATTTGTATGGGTTTTAATTTGTATAATTATAATTAAATATATAATAAAATAATATAATACAGTACATGTTCATTAAAATCAGAAAACACAAACAGCGTAGCTCTGAATGCAACGAGGAAATGTTCAATAAACCAACTGGAAAATTGTATCGTAATATTGTCTTCTTTTAATAACTTCGAAAACAAAATTTGTAATCCAGAGCAACCTCCACGTTTACGTACCCAACTTATGTCATAACAAAGTTCGCAAAATTGTTTATACATGTATTTAATAAAAGGAAAATGTATCATCTAAAACAATATAAATACCATAATTTACACCAACACTAAAATAAAATAGATAATAAAATATTCATACATACACAAACACCTAAAATAATTTGTAATTCTTTCATAACCAACCCTATAGCTATTTTGCCGACATCAGAAATGGTTTCCTTTTCGTTTGTCAATATGGCAATAATAGCATCAACTAGAATATAAGGGTTAATTTGTAATGAGTATTTACATGGAAGACCACATATGTGGCTAATAGCAATATGAACATTTAGTCTGGTGAATTCATTTAAATATTTAATAGCATCTTCATTTAAGTGCTCATCCTCACAGCATATCATTAAACCTAAAACGTAAATATAAAATACACTTTGCAAATATGTAAAAATATTTGAAAGTAAAAATAAATTCTTAATCACCAGTTAATGCTTTTATGTGTGTTTCATCAGTAATAGTATTGATATATTTTGATTTATTGTCCGAAAGTATATCTACAGATGCTTCCCAACTAAAAATTTAAAACGTATTAATTTAACAAATAATCAAATTACTAAAGATATATATTAAATATAAAATGGTCAAATCGTTACTATTTAATTTATTATTTTAATTATAATATAATTTTATTATTATTTACTATTTATAATTTCAAGTTTTCCACCTTAAACATATAAGTAAATTAACTTATACAATTTTCAGTAAAAAATAAATATTTTAAATATTTTATAGAAAATGAAAATATTTATAATTACTATTATACATCATTATTAATACTAATAGACGAAATATATTTTATTTCTAATAATTTCTCATATTGTTAAAATTCGAAATTTTATTGTTTATTTTATTTACAAATATTGGGTATAATACTTATGTTTATTAATAACATTTTTTTAAATCTTATTAAAGCCCTATATTTGTAAAGAATACTCTTATTTATTATCTTCTTAATTTAAATAAAAGTAAAAATTAATTTATTTGGTTTTCAGAAATATAAAAATTGATTATTACATATTTATTTTAATTTTAACTCATTGTTTTATAAAGAATTTAAATGTAATTGAAGCTTTTAACATTGGATTAAATATGTTAGTTTTATGTTGCTAATATTATTTTATACAAAATACAAAAATGTATATTTTTCTTCCATGTAAGCACATTTAAACATGAAATTTGCGTCAGTGCCTAAATGATTACAAATTTACAACGAGATTGTGATTTAAAATATTTTTTAAAAATCATTTTCTTTTGAATAGGAATTAAAAATTGTATTTAATTAATAAATTAATTTACTCGATATTTGTTAGTAATTTTGTAATATCAGTAATATCACATTCCATTGATACTATTAAAAATCCTTTTATGACATTCCAACTGTGAGCTCTGATAAATATATCGTAGTTAATGATTAACGCTTTGACTGCAGTATTTATACCCTGTAAAAAATTAAAATATTAAATATAAAAAAAAAATCTTTAAAAATGATACGATCGATATATACTTTGAAACAATCTATTTACGCTACAATTTTTAAATTAAGTATATTCTTATTTCAAATGTCCACAATAGGTATTTAAACTCTATATTTAATTAAAATAGCACTTTTTTAAATTTAAATTTAAATTAATACTACAAGACTTAATAAAGTTTTATACCTGGAGTTATTTTTACTGTTAAAATTATTTTCCACAAAATTATTTTTGTGGTATTAAAAGTTTCAAATTTAATTCAAAATAATTGAATTTGAATAGTAAATAGTTGATGAGATCATTAATATATATTTTTATCAAATTTAGCAATATATGAACTTTTTATGAGAAAAAAATGTTATTAAGTTTATCTATATATCTATGTAATATATTATAAGTAAATTTATAATTAATTTTTTTAAATTAATATATTAATGTTGTGAATATAGTAACATTAATCATTCTAAATATTTCATCAATATATTAATCTTATTAAGAACTTCATTTTTTATGTTAAAATGAATATTTTTTTATAGCTGATAAGAATGAAAACAGTTTAAACATTGTATTCTCATAAACTTGACTATATTATTATGTTATATAATATAATATAACACACTTACACACACACACAGAGTTAAAAACCATCCAAATGTCTATTTAAAGTATGTATCAATTTAAATAAAACAAAAATATATTTGACTTACTGATGCAATATCTATTTCTAATAATTTATCCTTATATGCTTCAAATGATATACATATTTTAGGTTCTTTAGAAATATTATATTTTTTTTGAGCATTAAGTTGATAAGGTTCGACGATTGAACTTCGATTGAAACCTCCAAATCGTCCAAGTAAACTTAAATAATCATACATAATATTAATATTAATATTAGTAATTATTTTACTTAGCTAATCAATTTACCCCACAGCTGGTAGAGAAATTGATTCTAATGGACTATCTAAACAACTGTACAATCCTTTAATGATTTTATTTTGAATTTGACAACTAGGATTAGCAAAATAATTATCAGGCAACATATCCATACACCTTTCTAAAAGACAAAGACTCTAAAACAAATATATATAAATATATAAAAAACGTTTTTAAATTGAAATTATAATTAATATTCAGTTAAATTATTAAGTACATATTTTATGTGTTTATATTTATTAAATATTATTAGATATTTACGTACTTGTGAAGTTAATTCGGGTATTTGTAATGCATACGCAATTACTGAAATTATATTTGTTGTTTGAGTTTGAAAAATCGCACCAAATATACAATCAGCTAAACACAGCTCTGCAATTGTAGGTTTCGTTAAAATTAAATTATCTGGTATTCTTTGAAAATACGAAAATAAATCTGTAACAAATAATGTGATTATATATTTTTAATGATGAATTTATTATTTTATAACAGTATCTTTCAAAGTTTTAAAAATTTTTTTAATTTGATAGTTAAACTGAAATGCAAACGAAATAAAATAATTAAAAATAAATCAACAATATAATACCAGTTAACGTAATATTAAATATATAATAATAAAATAGATATTTAAAATAAAATTACAAATAATTAATCAAACAATTACGCAATTAAAATGTTATGTGCAAAAGAAGTAAAAAACAATATAATTACCACAAAATAAACATTGAAGTATTGAATTCATATTATTTCCAAAGTTATATTTTGCTGATTCTATAATAATAAGTATTATTTTTAATATACCAAGATAAAACATAGGATATTTTGTATGTTTTAAATTATTCATTAATCTGAAAAATTATTATATTTATAAATAAAACGATATACTTTTTCTTTCATTATTAGATTTAATATTTAATAAATGAATTACGTTTCGATAATTTTATAAATGTATCCATTAATAGTTTCATCATTTGTATTTAATTTGAGGTTCAATTGAAGTCTGTCTACCAAATCAAATACACATTGTTTTTCGTTTTCGTTTGCCAAATTATTTAATACAAATTCAAACATGAAGCCGCTAAAACTTGAAAATAAAACTTCATCGTTCAATGCCATATCAAAGACTATTGTTTCTAAACTATTAGCATAAATTAGTTTAACTATAAGGTCTCCAGTAATCAATGTTTTTAAATAAATCGGATCAATACAGGAAAGCTGAAATCAAAAAATATAATATATTTATAATATTAAAATTAAAATTAAATATAATTTTATAAAAAAAAACATAAATATTATTTATTAATATTTTACTACGGAGATTATTAAATTTAGTAATTTATTGGACTATAATTATATATAAATTATCAGCTATAATTTTTTTTTAAATTTATGATCAAATAATAAATTGTATATTAAATTACAAAAACTTTTTATATAAGTAATATATATAAAAACTAAATATATACTTTAAATCAATTAATTAACTATTTATAATGAAATATTAAATATTAATATATATATGATTTTTTAAAATATATAAATATATTATATAGAAAAAGTTAACTTACAGCATCAAGTATTTCTTTCACCATTTCTTTTTTTTTAATAGGACAATTACAAACTTTTAAAGACAAAATCGAATACATTATAAAATTTTTGAAAAATTTTTTGTAATAATATTCAATTGAAATGTTGCTTCCTTCAATTTTAACCTAAAATTAATTATTTAATGAATGAATGAATATTTCGTTTTTATTAGTTTTATTCTTAATTCAGATATAAAAGTTATAGTTACAATAGAGTGAAAAAGTGTTTTAATTGCTGGAATAATTATTGTTATAAATCGTTTGCAGTCTGCTACCGAATAAGGAATTATTTGTGATGAATGATAGCCATATACAAATTCCTGGTTTTTTTTAGATTGATTTTCTAAAAAATAAAATATTATTATTATAAACAAGTAAAACTTTAAAAAAATGTGTAAAGAATTAAATTAATATATTAAATAAATAATAATTATATAATTAAATATATTAATACGTGGTAAATTAAAATTTTTCTTTAAAACTTCCATATATATTTATTATATTTAATCATAAATGTTGCTATTGCTTAGCATATTAACTTCTATACAAATTTCTATTGATCAAAATAAGAAAAATATTTTCATTAATGTGTAGTCTACTCTGAATAAAATTGTATAGAATATTAAACGAGTATTTTCAACTAAATAACATTAATAAATGAAGAAAATTTTAAATTCGATTATTTATAAAATATCAAATCCGAAAAACCGAAAAAGATAAATTAATATAAAATTCCAATAATTCTAAAATATATTTCACAAAAGAATAATATAATGTTTTATACTACCTTCCAAAATAGATGCGATGCTTTCTACTATATTTTCTTGATAAATACTCGCCCTATAATAATAGATAATACGTTTATTTAATGGTTCTATAAATATATTGTAAAAAAAATTACTCGTTTAATTGTGGTAGATAAAATTTTTGAAATTGCTTTAACTTTATAATAAATATTTTAAATATTCTGTAAAATAAATCTATTATAGCATTTTTTTTTGTATTAATTACGTTTATGTTAGTAATTAACTGATTTTGTCTTTGAATTATGTAACTTAATACATTCATAACCATGTTACACAAATTTATTTGTACTCTAAAAAAGAAAAACATACACATATAATTATTATTTAATATTATGGTTTTTAAATGTAAGTAATAAACGAAAAAATATCTAAACATTGAATAAATAATTATAAAATAATTTACAGGCGTTTATTAAATAAATATGCAGAAAAAAATTTAAAAATAAATTCCATTAGATATTTTGTTTTCTGAAACCTAAATATTTTTTAAATTTGGTTATTAATATATTTTTAAAAAAACGGTAATTTTTTTTAACACAAATCAATAAGTTAAACTTTGAAAACTGTTAAAATATTAATTGATTAAAATAAACAAAATAATTTCGTTTAAAAAGAATTAATCAAGTTATAACTTACTCAGGTTGAAGTGTAATATCTAAAATATTAGAAAAATGTGAATGTATAACACGCACAAGAAAATTCAACGATAATTGATTATGTAAATGTGTAATTAAATGATCAATATATATATACGCTTTAGGCCTTAATACACTTTTCAGCGACCAACTTTTCCCAGTTATCAATGATTCGTCTAAAAATTTATCCATAAATGGCAAAAATTCTATAAAAACATAATTATAATAATTAATACACATAAATTGTTTAGTTATAATAAATTATTAATAATCTGAACATACCAGATTTATAATCAATAAGAATAATTGATTCAAAACCAGAGAGCAATTCTGTGCGAAGGCTACTAACATCTGATGTCAAATTACAATTTAATAAGCTAATTACTCTACTAGGTAATGTCGAACAATGCAAATAAATTGCATCCTTATTGTCTTTTAAAAATATTGCGAAAAAAAACAATAATCGTACTTGAGCATGTTTTAAATCTAATATTAAATCTCTATAATCGGCTCTAAAATATAATACATAAAAACATACAATTTAAAAAATATATTAATAATTGCTTTTTATAGTAATTAATTGGAAATTATTAGAATTTACTTATAGGGTATTTCCAAGTTGAAAAAATTCATGAGGATTGGAAAAAATTCAATAATTTCATTTTTAAAAGATTGATAACCATAAAACAATATATAATACAATTTCAATATATGTGCGACTTCCTTTAAAACTTTAACAGATACTTTTCCTGACGGTATAAAAATATACTAAAAGAAAAAAATTGTGTAAAACATAATATAAAAACAATATATATATACCAATACAAATATTTACATTAACCGAATTTTTGGTAATAGTAGTAGTTAAACGAATATTAGAAATTAAAAGCTTTAAATCAGTGGTTTTTTGAAATGACAATATTTTTTCTTGAGTACTAGAATTATTATATATATCCATAATGAGTTTTAGAAATTTAACCATCTGTAAAATAACATTTAAATAATGATTAGTTCACTTATGTGCACATTAATAAATATTACAATAATCTAATGACCATACCTCTGTA
The DNA here is from genome assembly GCA_025469175.1 of Geopemphigus sp. TES_GeoC_2020. Classification (NCBI taxonomy): domain Eukaryota; kingdom Metazoa; phylum Arthropoda; class Insecta; order Hemiptera; family Aphididae; genus Geopemphigus; species Geopemphigus sp. TES_GeoC_2020. Next base: position 55,572 of record JAIPRN010000296.1, on the reverse strand, counting down.
TTAAAACTACCATCAAATTTTGGCTTAAAGGCGGTTAATAATTCTTTAAAAATCAATACACAATAAATTACACATTGTTCATTATCACTTTCCATAACTTTTAAACATGCTCCCATAGTATTTTGAATATGATTTTTGATTTTATCATTGCTACTACAAACTTTATGAATTATTTGAAGTATAAGTTTTCTTAATTTCTGCAACGTATACAAAAGAAACATTAATTGTAATTTATTTGAGGTCATAATACAAAATATATATTTTCAACTATTATAAACAATTTGATCGTTATTTATTATTTATTTAATAAATAAATATATTTAAACTAATTAAATTCATGAAACAACGAATATCACAATTTATATCATTTTAAAATAAAAACAGTCAAACAACAGTGATTTCAACATACATCACATTAAACTTTAAAACATAAATATTTTATAGACAGAATTTTAATATTTTTTATTTTTAAATAATAATTAAATCATTTAAAATGTAAATATAGTTTGAATGTGTGTGTGTGTGTGTGTGTGTGTGTGTGTGTGTGTGTGTGTGTGTGTGTGTGTGTGTGTGTGTGTGTGTGTGTGTGTGTGTGTGTGTGTGTATGTATGTATGTATGTATGTATGTATGTATATGGTTTTAACATTACTTTGAACTAAAATTATGATTAGTAACTTTTATAAAATATTTATTAATAATCTAAATATATTTTAAATCTTAAATAATACTTACGAATGTATCATTATCTGGACTAAAAGCTGGTTCAGTTAAAGATAATAATTTAAGAAGAACAAAAATCATATTATCAAAGTAATTTTGGGAACGGCAACATTCCTGAAAAATATACAGACAAAATTATTAACAAAACAATTATTACATTGTGGTAAAGCAAAGTTCTAAATTACCTCAATCGCATCAGAAATTTTTTGTACAAGCTGTAGCTTAACTTTTATGCTCACAGTGGTGTTTAATATTAGTGACAAGTCCACTGGACCTGTTATTCTAGGATGTATTATTTTACGAACTGATTCCATGTTTTATAAGGAAAAACAACTAAAAACAAAAATATCAAGTTATAAAACAAGTCAAAGTATGTGAGTTACCAAATTTCACGTTTGAAAATATCAAATTTAATTATCAGTATTATTGAAATATACTAAACACATAAGATATTTTAAATTGTAAAATGTAAGTTTGTTTACTAACATAAATAGTATAACCAACTAGAAGTGATAAAAATGTCCTCGATATGTTTAATACTAGACTTTAATTTTTTTTTAGAATTTAATTATAGCATACTATTAATTACTTATATAATATATATATATGTATACACACTTTTAGTATTCCAGAGGTTTTAGATGTTCTAACATTTGTTTTGGTTAAGTCGTTCAATATTTTTTTATAATCTACCTAATATCAAACATAGCATCTGAAACATAAACAATAAAAATAAAATAAATAATTTAAAATTTTAATTATTTGATACTACATATAATTTGTATTTAATCGATGATAGGATTTTAGTAAATATAAAATTGGCACGATTGCGGGTAATTATTGTAACTGTCCAAAAATCATCTATTCTACACCAAGTTACATCTAACTACTTATATGTAAAAACCTCAAAAGAAATTATGTCCTTGATAGTGAAATACGTAAAAGCTTCTCGAACAATTTAATTGTTAACGTATTATTCGTAGTTAATGACTACTATAGCGAATTCTTATCAGAAACTTTGTTAAAAATAATAACAACTAACAAATATGTATGTTAATCTTTAAAGGATAATCGTAAAAATTACTTCCGTTGCATTATATTGGTTAAGATAATACGGTATTATCGATGATATAAATACTTCATTTTGTAAAAATATGTATTTGATATTACAACGTTTAAGTGCCGGACAATAATAATATAACGTAAAACAATAGCGTTTGTAACGAATTCACCGATAATATGTTCTAGGACATAATGACAATAATAAGATCGTCACTATAGTACAACTGTAATCAGTTATCGAACGCAGCCATCGATTCAATTCGTTCAACTTCAACAAGTTTGGTCTATCAAATCACAAAGCGTTAGGGTAAACAATTCTGTCGCTTTCCCTCCCCCCTCATCTGGCCGGCCGTTTTGCGTACATTCGTACGCAAATTTAATTTTCGCGCTCGTGTTATTATAAGCAACATGCTACGGTTACCTATCTACTCCATCCGATGCTGTCGATCGCGGTCGACAACGAACAACGTCATACGCACATAATTGGAATACGAGACAACAACAATGGCGAATAAAACGGACGGTTGGTTACAGAAAGAACGCGTTCGGCCAACGACAGATTTACAAACGGGAACGACCGATCTGCGACATTCTTGTGTTGCAAACGTTCCGCAGTGGTGATAACGACGTAATTATTAATTCACCGGTCGTCGAGCTTTTTTTTGACGAACATTCGTCCCGGCCACCCACCGACTAGACCGATCGCTGGCGATACGTGCGCGTATGGAGGATGTGATAACTAATCTGTTTCGCGGTAAACGCGGTTCGACCGAATTGTTCGTCGAACAACCGACGATGGTCGGTGACGGAAACGGCGAGCGGACGCGATTGGAACGCGGAACAAACGAAACGTAACAGAGAGTATACCGTTGATCGACGTGGACGCGTCGGGCGAATTCGAAAATCTTCAACACAACCGTCCGCCTTTGTCCTATGAACCTCCATAGCCCCCTTACCGTCGGTACACGCTCGCGACCATCGTCCGTCATACCGCGTATCTCATCTACTCGTCACCACGACCGTGGTCTTCCTCCACGCCACTTCCTTCAACCAACCGATATGTTGACTGCGGTCAGTGACGACGCACGATTTTTCATATTATTCGGCAATATTATCATTACTACCGCCCACGAACGCCGAATTATATATATATGTGTGTGTGTGTGTGTATGTATATATATATGTGTGTGTGTGTGTGTGTGTATGTATATATGTGTGTGTGTGTGTGTGTATGTATGTATGTATGTGTGTGTGTGTGTGTGTAAATTTTTATAAGTTCGTTTACAAAATATTGGTATAATAAGAGGTAAAAACCCGCTCGATTACTATTATCGGAGTGGCAGTGACGACGGAAAATCAATCGGTTGATCCCAACGTTCGTCGTCGTTAGTAGTAATTTGTTTCGTTAAATTTTCGGTTTACTTTCCTCGCGCGCCCACTGCCAGATCCAACCTTTATTACACGTACTCGAATACCGTATTTAGCCTGGCAATGGCCGTGTAATCGTATAAAGTTTGTAGTGGTTTTTTTTTTTTAATCGAAATTTCATGAAATAAATTCATTACATTGAACAAACTGTTTACACTAATTGATAGTATAGAGCCCGTTCAACGTATTGGTACAACACCAAATCCCGTACGATTTTGTAAGTACGGTCGTCACTAAATGGCCACGGTGATTCGCCATAAGACCAAGACGTGACGTTTTGATAAAAATTCACTTTTTATTGCAGTTTAATAAAATTTAATAAAATAAACAAAATAATTTCCTTTGGTGTACATTTTTGTACGCTAAAACAGTGTTACAATATGAACTATTTTTTTTTCATTGAGCAATTTCTTTAAATATAAGTATTATATTTTTAATATATATATATTTATATATTTGTTTACATTATTTGAACTGTACAGCTTTATTTAATATTAATACATATTTAAAGTATAACAGAGTAAACGTTTTTAAAAAAAATTACGCATAACAAAATATAATTTTTAAAAATAATTTAGTTGATTGAAATCGTTAATATTTTACTAATATCAATAATCTGCTACGACTGGATTTATCATCTTGCCAATACAAGATATTTCACTTTCGATTGTGTCTCCTACCTGAAAATGGAATTAAGCAAAATTTAATTTACAAAATAGTTATAACACAACACTGATCTATTAATGATAATTCGTACTTTTAAGAATTCTTTTGGTTCACGGAATACTCCAACTCCACTGGGAGTGCCAGTAAGAATAATATCACCCGGCAATAGAGTAAACAAACTGTAAATATATTTTATTTATAAAAGTCAAGTCATTAATGCTTCAAACCCATATTCAATATATCAGTTGCACCTAATTGAGCACAGTATTTTCAGGTCAACCCGATTGAGCACAAAAATAGTATTGTTATTACGAACAACGTACATTTTCTTATCCACTTTACAATGCATACCTTGGCCTAAGGTTTTGGTATGTTTGATGTCGCATACACATTGTTAGTAACTGTGCGCATCAAAGCTTAGTACAGTTTAACCAATATATGACTGTACTTAAAGAAAAATTATGACTCACCCATATATATATATATTGTATAGCCGTGTTCATTTATAAAGATGTGTCATGAAAATATTAGTATAGTTGAAAACAAAAATAGTTTTGAATTTGCTACGTATTTATATATTCATTTCTAATATTCCTTCATTTCTATTTCATTTGTATATAAATATTACAATTTGTTTTTGTAATTAAATATATATTTAATATTTTCCGTACTTTCTTTTGCAATATTTTGACAAAGAACCAATATTGTAATACAGTCACATACAAATATTGAATGATAATAATAATTATTATTATTATTAAACTTTATATTTTTTAAAGTTTTAGTTAATATATGTATACAAATATGAACTTAAAAATTTAAATGAGTAAAATAAGAAAAGAAGCATAACTATACACAAATATAATATCGTATATTTGGTAACGTTTTACTGATTTTTGTGCCCAATTGTGTTATAAAAACCGTTTAACATATTTAATTGAAAAACAGCCTCAACAATAAGTGGCTTAACCTTATAAATAAAGTCCACTAAATTTTGAACACACACAAACAGCACAACAACAAAAATTAATTGCCAATTTATATTTCCTATTAATGTGAATAAAACAATTATATTACCTTGACAAAAATGAAACGAGCTTATCAACTCTATGAATAAGTTCATCAGTTGAACCATTTTGTTTCACGATGCCGTTAATGGAACATTTTATTTGTAGCTGATGCGGATCAGGAATTTCACTTTTGTGTACTAAAACGGATCCCAAAGGACAAAACGTATCCATACTTTTTGCTGTTAAATTTATTCGAGACTTAATGTTTAAAAATTATCACCATTTAAATGACAAAACTATACCAATCAACCATTGTCCATTGTTCCTAGTTTTTTGCCAATCTCTGGCTGATATATCTTGAGCCACAGTGTATCCAAACACATATTCGTACGCATTTTCAACTGTAATGTTCCTGCATTTTTTTCCTATTACCACGGCTAATTCGACTTCCCAATCTAGCGCCTGAAAAATATTGTACGATCCAATTAATAATATCAATAGCAGAAGATCAACAGTAATTCACTCAGTACTTTTGATTTTGATGAATGTTTCACGGTGTCATTTGGACCAATAATTGTGCTGGGGAATTTGGAAAAAAAGAACGGTTCTACAGGGTATGGTTTATTTTGTTCGTCACAATGGCCTTTGTAGTTTAATCCAACACATATCACCTGCGAACGTCAATTTGATGATAGGAATTAAGTATGCCGATCGTTTTGATAAACTTACTTTATCAGGTTTGGTGATACATGGTAAAAATTCCACTTGATTTGATTGTAACACTACTTTTTTTTCTCGAACTATCCTAAACACAAAAAAAAAACGTGTAAGTTAACGCTTTAATTTGAAAACAAACCTAAGTTTGTACTACACAAATCATAGCAGGTGAAGAACCACCATACACGTTTTTACGACAAATACAATGACGCTTACACAAAAACAGTCTTTGTTTTATCCGCTACGTTTCGTACTTGAACGTGCCAATTGGTTACATGTACAGTATACTTACTTCTCAACTTGTTCGACGGAGTGTTCGCCACTCAAATACGACACCATGTCAACGGGAATAGTTTTATCGGCGCTACTTAAACTGATCACTTGTTCGTCACACTGAATACCTAGGCCACGGCCATTACTGTCTTTGTACTGGACGAACCTCATTGCCTGGCAACTAGCGCGACTGAAACATCTCGTGGTAAATCTTTTGTGCACTATTGATACGGTTTTTAGAACCGAAGACGAAACACGACCGAAACTCATTATTTTTAATTCAGTTTTTTCTAATATTTACCCTCGACACTGTACAATATTCAAACAAATAAAACGTATATTTCGAAGCCGAGCGAAAACAACCGTAGAGAATTACACACGAATGTTAAATTCGAAAAACGAGACGACGAATATGCTGAACACAAACTAAAAAAAACTAACTTGAGTAATTCGATTTTTATTTCATCGAAAATTAAATTACACCGACTTTATTATTCCGTACTCACGTCTATAGATAATTATTATCTACCAATACTCGATAAGAAATTTATCATTTATTTTCTTATCATACGAAACCAGTTGATTCGAACACTTGTATGTAAGAGATTATATTATTTATATATATGTATAATATATAAATGCTCTTCATAAATGTACGTAATTGTGTTTTGCTGTTTGAAGTTTGTAATTTTCATGTTATAATTGCTTAGTATTTTACTATATATTCATTTGATATTATAGTCATGAATTCGAGTACAAAATCTATTAACGTAGGAATATTGACGAGTAAGAATCGTGTAACGTTACGAATAACGATCATTTTACAATATTCATTACCAATTTTTAGTTAGTGACACCAGAACATCGTCAAGTTTTAATTCCGAAACTTTTGACTCCAGTGGCAATAATTTAAAAGAACTCGTTGATAATTATAATATAATCGAGTCAGCCAAAGTAGTCGAGTATGATTGTGTCACGGACGATTTTGAAAAAATCCAAGTACCTATTCTATATTATTAATTATTAGGAGGAAGTAATATCGCTAAATGTACGAGGAGTTTTAATCATGTCATTTTTGGTTGTAATAACATAGCGCAAAAGAAAAAGTGCAAAATTAAAAAGGACTTGTAAATATAAATTTATTAATACACCTAGGCAGTATTTGAAAAGAACGTGTTCAATTTAACGCATTAATTTTCTGATAAATTTATTCGTTTATAATAAGCAAATGATGAATGTAAATACGTTAGTTTTTCATGAATATGAATCTAAAATTAGTACTTTTTCATATTTATAATCTTTTTTTATAAATATAAATATTTGAAAATGTAAAAATGAAATACCAAATCAAGATAAATAAATATATAATAAAAAATATGTATAGTAAATATGTTTTTTTTTAGATTATTTTATAATAATTTGTTTGTACAATCACTCCTACTAAAATCAAACAAACATTTACTTTAACGTTTAAACTATTTTATTTTTTTATTATATAAAATCTTAGATATTTAACAAAAGTATGTTATCATTTTTAATACATTATACAGTAACTTGTTTGAATAACTACATTTATTAGGAATTAATATGCATATACTATAAAGTTTATACCATGTGATTGTTTTTTATTTTTTCTGTATTATTCATTACATTTTATCAATGTTCAGAATAAATTATTAACTTCTTTTAAATGCAATTTAGATGTTAATAAACTTATTTTTAAAACAAATGTTCTACACACTCTTTAAATCTAGTTTGGTAATAAGTTTTTTCTTTAATTTGCTAATATTTTTTTGTTAAATACAAGTACTTTGATGAATTAAGGACAACGATGTAATTAAAAATGTTGATTTTTCCTAGTTTTAAGTTCAGCGAACGCTTGAAATGTATACCAAGAGCATTTATGTACATTGTGTGCAATAATTTGTACTTAGTACCTGCTTGTAGTAGACAAATTTAGTTTAATGAAACGCTTCTATAACGTATAATGTATTGCTATTAAAAAATAAAAATAATAGTATTGTAAACATTTTATAAATTAAGTATGTGATTCCCACAAAAAAATTCTTTGATGATGTGTTTTCGTATGCATTTTAACACAAATCCTAAAATTATTAAAGTTTTGTGAAATTTATTTTACTCTTATATCTGTATAACAGTTGAAAAAATAGTAACGAAATCTATTTTACTTTAAAATGTATAGTATAAATACATATTTTGTTTCATTTATACGTTACTTATAACGTATACTTATAGTAAATTCTTAATTTATATTAATAATGAAAAATATTATATTTAAGGCAAAAATGGTCGAATGGTGTTCTAAGAAGAAAGTACATTTACTACTAAGTACTGGTGGTACAGGGTTTAGTCCAAGAGATGTAACTCCTGAAGCAACTCTTGGACTGATTACAAAATTGACACCCGGTATAAGTCAAGCAATAATGAACGAAAGTCTGAAAATCACTCCAATGGCAATGCTTTCCAGGTGTATATACATACATGTTGTACCTTTTGTATATGTATTCACTAACATAAATAATTTTAGAGCTGTGTCAGGAATATATGAAAAAACGTTGATAATTAATTTGCCTGGGAGCAAAAATGCGTCTGAACAATGTTTACGGGTTATTAAAGATGCTATACCTCATGCAATTTCATTAATAAGAAACGAAAAAGACATTTCTAAACAATTTCATAACCAACATAATTCTGAAGTTAATAACGAATCAAAAGTTCCCGTATGTAAAATTGGTGTTTATTGGTATTTAATATTTGTTTACATACAGTTACTGTTTTTATCTTAAGATATTATTTAGGAATGTGTTTTGAAAATAGCATGCCGCCACAGAGAATCGCCGTTTCCAAAGATTAGTATTAAGTCAGCGCTAAGTATTTTAAAAGAACAAGCCTTTTTGCAATATACAGATAATAATAAATTGTGGTAAGTTTTATCTATGTTATATTTTTAATTAAGTAGCTTTTGCAACACGTTGAATTATGTAGATTTAATTGTCGATATTTAACGGTTTTATTCCTTTTGAAATAATATTAAAAAATAAATCCTATCTTAGTAAAAGTTAAATATAAGTGTAACGCTAATTTTATTACGTGTAATTTTTTTAACAAATTTGAAAATGTCGTCTATTTAGGCGATTTTTTCTTTGATTTTAAATGTGTAAGGAAAACGACTAGAAAATTATTTGAACATCAATATCTAGTCGAATCGATTCTTGGTTCTATTTTGAAGTATAATTTTCGATTAAACGCAATTTAAATGATAAATATCTATTAAGGTACCCTACCGTTTGCATTTTCTCTACCGGCGACGAACTTATAAGCATGAAAGATACCGGTCATGGTTACATCAGAGACACCAATTCTCTTATGATAGAACAAATACTGGAACAAGATAAATATACGGGGAAAATATTTAATTTCGGTGTTGTGAGGGACAAGTATGTAAAACAACGTTACGCGTGTATTTTTATTCTAACACGATTATTTTGTATATACTTACAAGTTGGAATGATCTTTGCAAAGAGTTCGAAAAAGCATTTAACTTTGCGGATATAGTAGTGACCAGTGGTGGCGTTTCGATGGGTGAAAAAGATTTTGTTAAACACGTGCTCAAAGAACATTTTAAAAGTCAAATTCATTTTGGCAGACTTGACATGAAACCTGGGTTAATTAATTAAATCTACCGATAAATCGTATTACGTACAATAATAATATTTAAGTCTCGATGTTATAGAATGCCAACTACTTTTTCTACGCTTCGATTCAACGATAAAAAAAAATACGTATTTTGTTTGCCCGGTAATCCAGTTTCTGCTGGCGTTTGTACACATTTAATATTATTACCGTTTTTGAGGTCAGTTTCCGGAAGAAATTCGATTATTCATTCTTTCAAGGCAATGGTAAACATATTTATTTATCGCAGTTGTTTAACACAGGCGACAGTCCATTTTCGTAGTAAATTATTTAGACGCAATATTCGATTGCAGATAACACATGACATTAATAATTTGGATACTAGACCAGAGTACAGAAGGGCATTATTGAACTATACGAACGGAGAATTTCTCGTATCTTGTTTGAGTAAGAAAATATATTCATTTTAAAAATTAAACCATAATCGAACGTTTTGTCAGCAGTTTGCCGATATTTTAAATAGTCTAACGATGTTAATTAAATACGCAGTTTTCATCGTTTCTATTAAATTTGTGTTTGGTGAAACTAATTTTTCCAATAAGCTAATTAATCATATTAAACTTTTTAAATTTTCGTGTTTTATTTGTATGCTGAAGATTGCGTGTAATTATAAATTATTTTAATTTCCATCTTCAAGTTTTAAACAATTGTTCCACTGCGTGACACTGTCGTAGTCGATTTTTTTTTATCAAAGTTTTTAACTTTTTTTTTATTTGCAAGGCAGACTTTTTACAAGCCCTATTGCCTCCGATTTTTCATTAAACTTCAAATCATAATACCGAAAACGATACATTTAAAAACTATCATAATTTAGAATTATTCGGACGTTTATCACAGATAACGAAATTAAAATTTTGAAAATCGGAGTGAACGAAATCTGTAAAAAGTTATACCTCTTCGAAGGAACCAATAGTTTTTGTACGAAAATCGCGTAAATTCCGACTACTTTAATATAAAATCAATACAGTCCACAATAATTATTAAACGCGCATAACGGTAATTAGTTACCGTATCGTAGCCGAATTATTGATATTCCTTAAGTACCCTATTATAATGGTAGGTAACATATAACAGCAGTATGTATTGGGTATAATATGATCGACGGATTAGGAAATAACAAAATCGTTGTCAAATATACAATTACATCGATTTCGAGAGATGTTCTTATAATTTTTACTCGTATCATCGAATGAAAAATCTGTTTTTGATACGTATATGTTACAATATAAATAAATAGCTGATCAGCAACAGAGTAGTAGACTGTTGAGTTTTGTGGGGTCTAACTGTTTACTTCAATTGCCTTCGTCGACGGAACAAACAAAAATTGCCGCAAGAACGATTATGAACGTTATACTAATTAAATCTATCGAAAATACATACGTCGCGCCAATATTAAAAGAAAAAAACTTGAAAGCGAAGGTAAATAATTTATATAAACGTTTGTAACGTTAACAGTATCGTTTATACCCACTTTCGGTGTAGTAAATTTTCGAAATTTAACGGTCCTAAAAAATATAAACGTATATCCGTCCCACGGATCAAATGTATTTGTAATCGTTGACAGATCGATTTAAACTTACTATGCTACGTAATTGGGAAATTTAATTTAAAAAACGAAACGATCAAATATGTCGTTAATCACCCGCGATTTGCATTTAACGTAAAATTATAATTTATACAGGCGTATTATATAGCGAGATTGGGCAAACAGTTTCATTTCCACCATACACAGAGTATACAAAATGTGTTGGATTTAATGACGGAACACGCGCAGATTTTAAAAACCGAAAATCTACCCACCGCGTAAATTGACCGACCAATTATAGGCTAGCGTACCGACGATCGTGTTTTTCGAATAATTGATTCATTTTTTCGGCAGAGACGCTATGGGTTATGTTTTACGTTCGCCGGTGTATTCAACGGAAAATTTACCGAATTTTCACGCCTCGATAAAGGACGGATATGCCATTAGATATGTCAATAGCGATTGTTGGTGTAATATCTATAAAGTTGTACAAGTATCAGTAGCTGGAACAAACGTGAGTGTATATATCGAATTTGTTTAGCAGTTCCGTTTGTAAGAGTACGGGGTAGTGGTTTATAAATTAATTTCGTCAGTCTCGCGGTACACGGCGAACGTTTGTTGCAGCCCGATTGTCAAGAGGAGATCAACGAAAACGAATGCTCGCGTATAAGTACGGGCGCGCCTTTACCACCAGGAGCCAACTGTATAGTGCAAGTCGAAGATACGTCCGTCCTTTCCAAATCATTAGATGGAACGGTCGAACGGACTATCACAGTGTTAAAAAAACCCAACCCGTTCGATAATATCAGGCAAGTACCTCGCGATCGCTACGGTATTGTGTGTGTACAATTTATTTGCGAGCCACGTGAACCGATTATTTCACGAGCACGATTATTGTTTTAGAAACATTGGTTCGGACATTTCTGCGGGACAACTTCTTCTAGCTGAAAATACCGAAATTGGACCGTTCGAAATAGCTTTGCTACGTTCTGTCGGTTGTTACGAGGTGCCTGTCTACAAGTGAGTTTTAACAAACGTTGTATTTTCGTTACCATTAACGTTCGTTTCATTTACAATTTCCCAAATAAAAACCATAATCGTTTTTTTTATATATATTTTTATATGCCCCACAATTTCGAATTAGTTATTAACTTTGTTTTTTTTTTAGATATCCAACAATACATATTATACCTTACATAAATAATTCCTCGTGTCAAATATCTTCGATAATAAAAAACACGATAATGCAAGACGGTTTTAAAGGCAACGTGTTCACGCACTCTTTGTTGAAAAAGTCAGTATATATTAAATTATTTCCCGAACTATTTAATTGTATTTTCGACGTTTTCTCTCAGTTTGAAAGATTTTTCCATATACGGAAATTCCTTGAATGACGATGATATTATCGTTATTTGTAGTCACGCGAAACGACGTAATTTACATTTCGGTAACATTTGTAAAGTTGATCTACATTTTCACATTCATAATGAAGACCGAGAGTAAGTAATGTGACAGGATAGTTATTTTAAGTAGATTTGGAACGGTCCGGGATGTAATCTATTGCACGGTCATTTGGAGTTGTATTGTGGTTTTAATTTAAAAATAATTCGTAAAATGGTTTCGGTCGACGTTGGGTCTGTAGGCAGATTGTTGAAATTGAAAAATGAGTACATTTCAATCAAAAAATGAATTAAAAAATCTACGTACAGTTTTTGGTTTTTGAAATAAACGCCGACGAATCTTTCTAACATTTTTATTTCCTTAATTGCGCGTACGTAATTATAAAAGTATATTACAAGACCGTTAAAACATGTACGTGTTTAGTTTCTAAAATAAAACACGCTCGACAACAATAAACCAATAAACGTAATTTATATTATTTTTAGAATATCATTTGGATTCGGCATATTACGCGTCGGAAGCAAACGAATAATAATGTTCCATATTACGTGTCGTTACTCCGATTCGGTTTATAATTGCCTACATTTATTTCTATTGCCATTTTTAAGATTGGCAGTTAGTAAAAAACAACATGTTTCTTCAATCAAAACCAAAGTAATTATTATTTTATCGTTTTAAAAAATAAAACAAACATATCGATCGTCAATTTCAATAACAATATATATATAAACATACTATTTATTGACTTTTAGTCTATCAATGTGACCGATTTACCGTCAAATGCGTTTGTAAAAGCCGAACTCAATTATGACGGTGGGGATTTTAACGTTACTTGTTTCGCCCGTAAGATACCGTTTTAGTTTTTATTATTCGGATAAAGCGTCACAGATGCGCCAGAAAATTTGTCAAACGTCCGACACGGTCGCCGCTTAATGTTTAATTATTTTTCAGCGAATAGACAAAATTGTATTGTTGATGTGCCACGTTCAGCCGAAGAAAAACCCATACCGAATTCCGAAATCGAATTAGACGTTATCGTTACAGAAAATTCCGATTCGTATTTCATTCGTTACTAATCGTAAATGTTATCAAAATGTAGTCGATAATAAATATTTATCTTATGTTCGTCACGAAAGCGTCAACCTTGAATAGTCAAACGCGACTAATTTTTCCTATTTCCCAACGTCCTTGGTGCAACAATGACGGACGAAAAATAATTCGTAAATAAACGCGAATAATTTACTAATGATTTGGTCGTCTAGGTTCCAAATGAGATACCAGGCAAGTTAAAAAATAGGTTGTCGTCATTTCGCACGATCGCGACTATATTGTTAAAAAAAAACAAACAAGTTTGGCGATGCGTCCTTTAACGTAACAACTGAAAAACATGTGGGTAAAAATAACGGACACACGCGTATTTATAACAAGTTACGTTGACTTATCAGTATTATCACCGATAATAAATAATAACTGTATTTATTAAGATATACATTTAAGTATAAACATACATGGATGTTATTATAAAATATGAACTAAACATTTCTATGTATATACGTTACAATTAAATATTGAAATTATAAAGAATAATAGAAAAGAAAGTATTATATTATTTTATTCGTGCAAGAGTATAACAAAAAAAAAACTCCGAGTAATTTACTTGTAAAATGTAAATTATTATAATAAGTGTATCGTTACGAAAACTTAAATCATAGCGAAATCAACTTACGTTTAATTTAATTATAAATTTACTCTGTTTACTATACATTTTTACAATTCGGCGTACATATTTTATGTTGGTTTTGAAATCAATTCTTGTTCCTTAACCAGCATCGACTCTTTCATGTGTTCCCTCTGTAACGCTTCTCTTTGTTTGGCCACACGCAATATATTCGCTCGCCTCTAAATTATAATACGACATCAACATAAAATTACGTTTATACGTTCACAACAAACGTATATTTTTGTACATTTTACGCAATAAAACGTATTCAAGTATACTAGCGCAACCTTACACAAAACAAGCGATTTGCGGTATTTTCTTATTCTGTGGAAATAGTTGATGAAGTTTAAAATTTAAAAAAATCTTTGAAAGGAATAACTGTTGTTTGGTTTTTTTAATGACAGACAAGTGTATAAAAAATGATTATGGAAAACAAAATGTGATACAAACAGACACAACTATAAAACCATAGGTGCATTGTTCAATTATTAGTACCATAGAAGCGTATAGTGTATTAATAAGTAAACATTTTTAATTTTGGATATTTGAAAAACGTTATATATATATAAGTCGTCATATAATTAGTTTTTAAAATATTTTTAAAAGTAAAATGTAAAAAATATATTATAGTACGCTGATTAAAACTTTTAAGTACCCCATAATATAAAAGTTAAAAACTTTTCAAAGGCTAAAAGGGTGCTAAAATTCCTTAGGTAATGTCAACACTCAACAGGTACATTATTCTGACAACATATAATTTTTGACTTTGAATATTATCGATATATTCACATACACCATAAATATTAATTAAACTGGAGCTTACTTCCAATGATATAGTTTTCTTATGTAAATACAAAAGTTTCTTTTTTAACTCGACTAATTGAACATGACAACATTTAATCGATGAAAACTGAAAATGAACCATTAGCAAAATATAACAACTTATCAACGAGAGTTATATAAAGATTATATTATTACCATATTCTGAATTTCTGATTCATATAATAAACATGATAATTCTTCATTTTCTTTAAGCATAGCATCTATTAGAGACTTCTGTTTGACACTAAATCAATAGCGAAAATAAAAAAATTTACATTATATTCAACAGGTTTTCATTTATTTAATTAAATATTGTAATTGATAGATGATATTTACAATTCAATTTATGATATTTATTAATGATATTTACAATACAATTAAATTGTTTCTATACATTAGTTCATTATGCTTATTACCATTGAATATTATTATTAAATTTTAAATTACATTACTATTATAATATAAAAGTATTTTTTTTAAATTTTTATATTGATTAATTTAATCTTAATAATTGGAAATGTATGTATAAAATAGTAAATTACTCTAAATATAAAATGTTACAAAGAAAATTGTTAGATTTAGCCTTATCAACAAATTGGTAAAATAAAAACGGAAATTTATTTATTTAATGAAATTTATAAACAAAATTGTATCGAGTTTGTATTATGTTTAAACAATATTTTTAAAACTTATAATTGAAATCTGACTACTAAACTGCGTTTATTATATGTCATAATAGTTTTAAACATTAATTCTAATGTTTGGTTACTTTTAACCTATTTTTAAAATAAAAACAGATTTTTTTTAAACGTAATAATTCAAAATTTACAATAAAACATTACATTTATAAATTAGATAATTAGGCTACTATAAAATTATGTAACTATATTATATTTGTATTTATACCCTCTAAAATAGTGCAATAAAATTGTCAGTAATAGTAAGTAACTATGATGAAATAAAAAAAAATATTTAAATTAATTTGAGTTAGAAAATAGTATATAACTGATTGAAGAAAAATATTAGGAATATGAAACATTTTACCTAAATATTTCAATTAAAAATTAGGTATTTTAATGGACGCTTGTATTGAATTCAATATGTATAAATATCAATGGGTAAAATTAAGGCTAGTAATATAATAATAATAAAGTATTCGTATTATATTGTTTATTATTATTTTATTATATTGTATTATTATCTTATTATTATAAGTTTACAATGTCGACGAGCCATTTACTGAAATGAAAATCGGATACGTTTCAAGTAAATAAATACAATGTAATAGTACGTAAAAAATCTGACAAAATTGAAAATTAACTTTTGCGTGTTAAAATTGAACGTATCCGATGGCAAAAAAGCAAACAAAAAAAATTCGACCGTCCTAATCGATAAGTAGACAAAAACGTAGGCACTTACACCACTTCTTTGATTTCCGATTGAACGTTCTCTAAATCCGGACTTAGCTGGGCTATGTACGAGTTGATTATTAACAATCCGGGCTTGGTTTCTACACTGATGGTCAAAAATATAATTAATTAATGTCAATTTAACAGCTTGTTCACGAATACATCACCCTATCGGAACCGTCGAAATTACTTTGATCGTTCTTCATCGACTAGATCGTTTTCTTGACAACAACCGTCATCCGGTTTGACGTTTCGATCTTCCATCGTATTATTCAACGAGTACGCGTTTTGAACAACAGTTAACTCTAATTGAATAAAGACTTAGCAGATTAGTTGGCGAAACAATGGCATAATTATTATTATTATTATTATTATTATTATTATTATTATTAACGTCGTTAAAAACGATAACACAACGACGATTTTACGAGATATTATTATCTAAAATCATGAAGGAATTGCGATGATAAGCTCTATCGTGAATGCCGTAATGTGTATATTCGGTTGCGTTTGGGCGCCGTTCAAAGTGCTTTTTTCCCGCGGACTACAGCGACAATGAAGACAGTGGGTCGCGTGAATAATTTTCGAATATAGAAATTAATATAGCGCGCGTTTAAATGACCCGTGGTGGCGGCCAATAGTTGAAAACGAAACTATTTCGTCGGTGTGCCCGGTCATTTTCGGGACCAACCCGTCGCCGATAAAATAACGAACAAATCGCTTGACGTAGACGCGAGGCGGCACATCCTTTTTTTTTTATTACGGTATCGGCAATACACTCACTGGCCCGAAATGCCTGAAGGCAGTACTTCGGACCAAAGCGGCACATCCTGACCGACTGTTGAGCAAAGCTTACGGCGGCTGCGGTAGGTCACCCCCTCGCTTACTCTCCGTTCGGAGAACACCGCTGCGCGTAAAATTAGCGTTGACAACGTGTGACGTTCGTCAACGACGACAATAATCAAAAACGTGACAATGTTATCTAATCGGCCTTTTTGAGCCATTAACCGTAAACCGATGGAACGTAAAATACGAACGTCACGCGTTCACGTTATAGTCGAACGGTCGATGTAAACGGAAACGCGGTTACTACGTTATTTCGATTTATTCGCAACGGTGATCGTATTAAGTCGTTATTTTCGGCGTATACCGTCGACAGGGCGTTGAGGAAGTTTGTAACGACGGTTGACTTACGGCACAAAAACGACGGCAACGCGGTTAATTACGAAGATTACATTGTACTCGGGCGTCCGATCGTATTTCGTTATCCGGCGTTGGATGAAGCGTGTGGAAAGTTTTCGGGGAACGTACGTTTGAACGGTAATTCGAACGGTTACTTGGTCGAGAATAAATACTCGCGGAAAACTGGCAATATGGAATTAAAAATTTGAGTAAAAAAGATTGTCATTTCGTATTTGTTATCGTAACGCGGTAAAACGAATCGCGTTATAATGCCGTTTTAGTCGCGTGAGTGAACCGTGTTAGTGGCAATTGTTTTACGTTAAACGTGGTTCTCAGTCGTGCTATGATGTTTTCGTTAGTTCCAGATCAAATTCCATTTAAAGAAATTACCCAACGGCGTATTTTTTCGTGCTTTTTTTAATCGGTGTTGACGAAGTACGCGGCAAATCGAATAATTAATAATAATCGCCTAACGGCGAATAATATAACAATTTCTTCTTTCCCGATCATTGCGTGCGGGCAATTAAACGACGTATTCTGAAATGTTAATATCACCGAAAACGTTCGATTTATTCGATAAATCATACAGAATTCGTCGGAATTAATTATCACCAATAGTTATCGTAATTCGACAAAAAATGTAACGGAACATCATCTAGGACGAGTATCAGGTAATCGCTACAAACTGGTTAATTATTTTAACGGTCTAAATATAACATCTAAGACGGCAAAGAATTCTATAGTAAATAGTATCGAATAAACCATATTTTGTTTAGGCCCAAAACGTTAACAATTATTTTCTACATACTGATGATTTATAATTTGTGAGAAATTATCCCAACAATTGCCATCACCTACTAGTTAAAGCGTTTAACAACATTGAACAACATACAATATAAACAATTTGATCAATAATACTTTCGGTGTTTGTACTAAATTTGGTATAATAAATAACCGGTATAACGTAAACAAATAGTGTTGTATATATTACAAATATATAATTTAAAAATGTAACATCAATAACTTGAAACTGTAACAATATGAGTAATCCAATTTTAATTCAAAATAAAACACATTAACGTATTTTATTAGGAAATAAACTAATTATTGATATTTGGGTAGACGTTCCTTTGAAGAAATTCTTCTTTTGTAGAAAACAAGATTTTTGAATTATCAGTTGATATCGCAACTTCGGTTAATTTCCTATAAGTAGAATAATCCAGCATGTTGTGTTTGGACATATATCTGAAAATGTATAACACCATTAATTATTTAATTGTATTATTATGGAATGAACAAATCCATATACAAGTAAACTGTATACAATTTCTGAATTTTCGTTCTACCAATAGCTTATAGTTGTAGGTAAGGGAGATATTTATTTCAGATGAAACTGTAGGAATACAATACGAAATAAAAAATTTATTGATATAATATTCGGACGGTGTAGGTGCATTGCTCTAGTACAAAGGACCACAAAGATATAAGATAATTGTTTATTGTACTGGCCTCATGGATGGAATGACTTGTTTCTTGGAGAGTAAAACTTCGGCAATCTCTTCATGAGCCGTATTTAATCGGTGCAACATGTCCAGAGCTATTTGATGCGCTGGTGGATATATTGATTCCAACGATAATAACAAACAAGCCTAAAACATAAATGAACGTTTTAAAAATTTAACCAACTAACATTAAATAATGAACCGGTTGTATTAAAATAATCGAAATACTTCGTTAGTTTTAATTACCAATGGTTTAGAGTCCGTGACAATATGATATTGTACCATTTGATGAAGTTGGAAAAACATTTTATTGATGACTAAACAATTTATGAGTAATTCATAAAGAAAGTGTTCGATAGTTATTTTGTTATCTGTCAACGACCGTAAGTATTCCACTAAAATTGAAACTGCGTATTTCTTGTCGCCTACAATATGACAATTTTATAAGTTGAATTAATCGCGAGATTTTTTAAAAATATTAAATAACGCGCTCGGTTTACATTGATATATAAATTAATCATGACGCTAATAAGTTGGAAAAACATTTCTCATACGATAAATGTGAGGTAACTAATAGATACATTTTCTCACAAATAAAATTTTCGGAAAAATCATAATGGACTAGTATTTCTAGGGATCATAATTTTAATATTTTATCATGTCCGTTTACTGAACGTAACCACTACCAATTCGGGCTTAATACGTGACCATTTTTATCGTTCATTTATTTATCCAAGTCGAGTTTTTGCAACGTATTGAATAATATTTTCGACCAAAGTTCTCGGGCACTGCCTTGTATAAATTTAACGCGCTACTGTTGTTTCTTTAGCCACGTTATAAATAGTTAAAAGTTACTCGTAAAACTGCCATACTTTGGTGGCTAATTGTTGATTTATTGTAACAAGAAAATATGAATAAAATATAAAACGTACTTTTCGTGTTTTCTAATTGATCAACCAACTTAACAAATACGTGTTTGTAAATATCCACTTGTTCTATAACAACTTTACACCGCAATGACTCAGCAAGGATCATGTAATCGTTTGATAACGGGCTATTGTTCATAACATGATTGTTAAGATGTTTTTTATAAACAATATTCAAATGATCAAAAACATTTCCAATTTCGATCAAATCGCTTTTTTTTTGTAATATCATAAATTGTAAAACCTAAATTGAAAGTAAACGATTCGATATAAAATTTGATCATAATGTAAAAATTAAATAATAAATACGCGGGAAGTACAAAATTTTTTAAAATAATCTACATTATACAACAAAATAGTATTTTTCTATGTTCATTTTTCGATAATTATCAGCTTTACGAAGTAAACTTATGGATTGAAAAATACACGATGCGTTTTTCTATCAAGTTTAATTTTACTATTCTGTTAAATTCGCGGAAAATATAAACATAAATGTTTAAATGAAATAATTTTTACATATATTCACTATATCAATTATTTGAATTGAATGTTTGATTCGTGAAAAGAAAAATTATGCAATATGGACATGACATTGTAATATTCACATTAAAAACACATGTTATTAATATTAAAAATTTACCTTTAAAGCGACGTCTTTTGATTGTGAACGTAAAAGAAGAAAGTCAATTAGTGAACATTTATCTACAATTTTCTTGCACACATCTTCTAAGTTAAGTTTTAAATGCCTGTAGATAAAATAAAAGAACAAATAGAAGTTTTTCGTGATTTATATAACATATCAAATTCATATGGAATTATAATTCTAAGTACACTTAGTGTAATCAAACTATTATTGTTTTTAAATACACCAAATTTAATTTAAAAGGGGTGCTATCGATTTAATATGATATTGAACTAATTAAAAAATAATCAATAGTACTTACCACAGAAAACCTAACTTAGCGTCTATTATTATATTGGGTTGAAACGAAATACAAATACTAGAATCTACAAACATGAATTTTAAAGAAACATCAGGAATATTTTTATATTTTACTTAGATTTATTAAAAATGTATTATTAACGTACTGTCAAAAAGACGAAGAAATTAAATTTAAAAATAAAGATTTAAAATAAGATTACTTGGTGATTAGATAGTTTAGAAAAATTATGTATGTAATTTAGACGCGTTTAATAAGTATTATAAAATAAAAACTATTTTTACTTTTTGATACAGAATTTATATAATAGATATAAGAAATATTCAACAAAAATATTGATGAAATATATTTACATAAAAATTGTTAATAAACATACGAGATAAAATTTATTTTCTAGTTAAAAATTGAGAAATGTGTTAAATAAAGATTAGTCATAAAGCTCAATATTTAAAAAATCTTTGAAGGTTTATATATAAAAGTCAAACTTAAACTATAAAAAAATTGCAACTGAATTAAACATTCTAAATTTAAATGATATGTTCAAAATATATTTAATTAAAATTATTTGACAAAAATAAACAATTTTGTATTCAATTAGCATTTTATTATTTTACTTAATTTCAAAATATTATATTTAAAATAAATTTAAAAATCACATTTCAAAAAACGTGTATACTATTTATGCTAAAATTTTATTTGGATATTTCTTTATTATTTTTATTTCAACTTTTAGAAGAATTTTCATTTTTATTAAAATATAATTATATTATATTTTATATAATATAATTATATATAATAAATTTATATAAATTATAACTTAAATGATAAAAAAGGATACAGAGGTCAGTAATATAATTAAGTCCTTCTCTAGGATTTATTCGTTGAATCACAAGGTCATCTAAAATAGGCAAATAATGAGGTATTGTATCTTCTTTTGCAGCTTCCATGTATATATCGAATACAGAAGAACACTGAAAGCAATCAAAATGTCGTGTTAAAAATAATCCAATTCATTAACAGGTAAAAAGTTAAATGTGTACCTTAGCATATTGGTAATGGACAATAATTAAACTATCAACAACATTAATCAATAATTTCCCATTATGTGTCAGCTTTAGAATATGTGATTTTTTAAATGTCATCATTCTGAAATAAATAAAACATGATAAATAATGTTTAAAACCGCCTTTATATTTTTATAAAAATAATTAACTAATTATATATACTTGTTTAGTGTGTATACTATTATTTCATTGCGACTTTGACTTATTGGTAGAACTAATAACCTCAATATGTTGTACACAGTCGTCAAAATAATATTTCGTTCACTAAGTGATTTATTTGGTATAATAGGAGAAATATCTAAATCAACTAAAACAAAGTAAAGATTACAAATTAATATTTTATACACAATTCATCATTTATTCTTATCATACTAAATTGTGTGCGTATTGTGTAATGTTCTAAATCAACAATGACAAATTTAGTATTATTTTATTCGAATAAAATAACAAATATACCTTCTAATTTTGTTAATTTAGTTATATTTCCAGGTGAAATGTGAAGTGGTTGAAAATCTCCAAAAGAATTTGTAGACAGTAGTAACATTTTAGAAAAATTTGAGTAAATAAACCAATTTACATGCGCATTAACAGATTTTGAAAAAATAATACGTTGCTTAGGCCTCTGACCTTCGACCTAAATATTACTAAAGAATATGATATGATCATTAAAATATTAAAATTGTTATTTTACCTGATAGAGTTCAACACCTTTATCACTAATTAATAGTATTTCATTGTTACCAGTCCAAATGAAACCCAATAATTTAGCACCTTTGAACTTGCAATATAAAAAATAAGGATTCTGCAAAGAATTTTCTTTAATATCCATTAATTCCTAAAAACATAAATATACAAATAATGTAGAGCGTTTATTAAATTATACTATCGATTTTGAAATGTATGTATATTATACTGTATATAATGTTCATCGTATTAAGTTAAAAACATTTAATGCTTTTAAGTTGGTTAATATTTTTATTGTGAAATAAGTTTTACTAAAAGAGATTATTTTAAATGTTATACGGTATAAATAATGTATTATACCATGTTTGAAAATATGAGAACGTGTACACATAAAATATTTACATTTCGATATATTTAAATAATTTGATAAAAGTTACAACATATTTTAGTTTACATTTATGTGATACATATCTATTATTCGTTATTATTTTGTCTAAAACTTTTTCAAGCTTTAATTTTTGTATACGTATGTAGTTCGTAAAAAAGTTTTTCGTAAAAAACAAATTAATCAAACAAAACTCTTTATTTATTTAAAAACTAAAATTAATTTAAATGAAAGAAAATGTATTTAACATTAAATTTGATTTTGATTACATACATTATGTATTACATAGTTAAAGTATAACTTGCTAAACTAAATATTATACAATATAATTAAATACAATAAAATAAAATATTATATAATTAAAAAAAAATAAATTTAAAATGTTAAAAAAATTATAAAATATAATTTTTTATAAACTTACTACAGATAATGTAGTTCTCATCATAGTCAAAATTCTGCAGTCTAGTGACATTTTTATCGATGATACCGGGCCACGATCCTCTATTTGAAATATCATATTTTCTTTGCATCGAGTACTAGATGTTACGATTATTTCGGTCATTTCACCAGAATGAATGGTAATTATCTGAATAACATTACATATATAAAGCGATGATATATAATGAATCATAAATATTGAAAAATCACGAAAAAGTTTTCAAATTTATTATATTCAATTTTAATCATACATATTAAATCAATCTACAATAACATACTCATATATATCTGCACATTTATCAAAAAACATAAATATTTAAATTACTTGTTCGTTTATCTCGTCATAGAATACATTTGTTGTTTTGCTAACACTTGCTGGGTCAAATTGAATTGGATCTTCATTTAGTTGAAGACAATCGTTATTATCCATAATTATTATTGTAAAACTTCACCAAATATTCAAATCTGAAAAATAAATAAAAACCACACGTATGGCTTTTGAATTGTTATGGCTCTTTTTCCCAGATATATTTAATAACCAACCTGCTTAATTAACTCAGATAAAATAAAATGCTTAAAAATGAATACATTAATTTATCGAATAAAAGTAAAAATTTTATTAGGGGAAGGCAGGATTGTGATCAACAGTTTACTTGTATACCGTCAGTTAAAAAAAATATACGTATTTTATAGTATTACACTAATATTTGTTTGATCACCACTTGTGTTTAAAATAAGCTTTATCAAATATAAAATAAAAATTTAAGTTTATTCTAAACGTAATATTTTATACAAAATAGGTTTTTCTATATATATTTTTTATGTATTTAGATATAGGAGTGAGTCAAGATCGACAACTAATTATTTTGCAGGTTTCTTTTTTAAAGATGGTAAAAGTCAACGATTTTCCAAAAATAAAAAAATAAAAAATAATAATGTACGGTAAATATATAATGTACATTACAATAATCTAATGGCGAGTTATTAACGCCTACGAAAACATTTTATTTGTATTGTGTACAATATTATGATAAAAATTTAAAATGTATTGTAAGTAGTAATATCTGCAATAATGTCCATCCATATTGGACTTACAGGTGTTATTTGAACGGATGATTAGAAATAATTAAAGCGTCTACACCGAGCTTAGAACTTAGAAAATATACGGTATCAACGACAGATCTCGTACGGAATTTCGTTACGCGACAATTTGCTTCAAAGCAAACGTCGAAATGAAATACGTGGTTAACGTGAATGGGCGCCGACGACATAATCATAATACTTACCCGTGTAACCAATGAATTGTAGCCAAAATTGTGTTCCGAATCCAAACGGTTTTCACGTAGACATTTTGACTATGTAGCCTGGGTTTTCGATTGTTTGGCGAACGAAACGTAGAATAACGACGAGCGACTTAAAAAATCGAAAAACGTCGCGCTCGACTGAAACGTTGATAAAGTGTTTACAAACGAGACTACACGACGGCCTAATTTGATAACGGCACGACCAATCGTCGTGCCGTTATCAATATTATCGTAGGTAAACGACAATTTTTTTTTCGGTTTATCTTAAACGATTTTGATAACGGAAATATTCGAAGGTCGAAAACGTTTTTCGGTGGTTCGTAGGCGAAACTTACCCCGTGTATGGCCATTGGACTCTGTGGAACAATGGAAAGCTGATGCGGTGAGGGGCCGTAATGTAAAAGTGAACCGGGGGACGGGAGGAACGTCTATTACTATTATTGTCGAACATTTGTTCTGATCCGAACGTCGTAACGTAGGTACGAAAAGTAAATTATTCATCGAGAAACGTGTGTAAGTAGCCAGTCGTCGTCTTCTCTTCGTCTTACCCTGCCGACAATACAGGATCTGCCACTAGGTGCTGTTGTACTCTCGCCATATATACGTGTATTTAGCGCGCAAATATATTGTTTTTGAACGAGTGATACGAAGACTGCTGCTGGTGTGTGTGCGTGGATGGTGTAGGAGATCGGGTCAGGTTTAGGACGAAAGTCGTGCCGAGCCCAAGTAGCTGGGACAGTGGCGAGGGAAAGAAGATATATACGTATTTTGTTTCTTTTCGAAACGTTGATACGTAGACGTTTAACGTTCGAACCTTTTTTTTGAATACATCGTTCTTGCGTTGTACATTGACAATAAATACAATTACGCGAACGTTATTTCACTCGGTCCGTTTCTGTTATAGCGACTAAATAATATATTCACTGAATACACGTTTAAGACAAAAAAAAATCCGTAATTGCGTTAACGTTTCTTTATATTAGGTATCAAACAAAACTTCATATAGTTTTGAAAACTTAAATACGTTAGACAATAATATCAAAAATGTTTAAGTTTTACTTAAAAAAGTATAGTCAATTTTGTTTTTAATTAGATGGCATATTGCCATTCATCGTTAAAACTTATACAAACATAATACGATTAATTTAAAAAAATATGTTATAAAAAATAGCAAATAAGTCTTTTTTGTCGTGTAACTTTGGTATAACAACATTAGGTGGAAATTAATATATATACATATATTTCTTTTAATCGTCGATTGGACATATCAAATCACCAACGGCTGATTCGTTGTTATTTTTTTTACGCTTTAGAGAAAATTGTGATTTTTTCTGAACCTAAAATCATATTGAATAGTAAGATATTCTATTGTTATTAAAAAATACAATAAGTAATTATGAAAAAAATAATCGCCATGAATCGGTAATATTCCACTCACTTTGGTTTTGGATGATATTGTCAAAGGTCGGTACTTTGATTTGCACTGAGCGTCTCTCTTTTTTTGATTCAGATCTTTCCCCAGCAACTGACTGAATTGTATACCCAAATGACGTCTCAACAACGTTTTGTTTTGTTGAATAAACAAAATGTCGGCCAAAAGGTCAGATGTAAACCTATCTTCGTACACTATTAATCCGCCATGAACACCTTAATTTAAACAACAATACACTTGAATAAGTAATGAAATAAAACGATCAATTAGTTTTATATAGAAGACGTCTTAAAAGTTGTCCACTATCAATGTACTAACGACAAAGTAAAACATCGAAGATACATGTTAGCATCAATTTCTTTCTAATTAGAAAGGTGTATTTAATAACTTAAGAACAACAAAGTTGTTACGAAACTAATGTTTCGTTTTAAGTATGAATGTAGAAAATTCAATATAACTTATTTTATAGTAAACGGAGCCTTTAGAATAGCGTTATTCTAAAATGTGGAAGTATAATAGCAAAATAGAGATAATTAAAAATAATCGACTTAACAAAACGAAGAATTTTATGGATTAGGACATAACATAAACTATGGATAGTTATAATTCAACGTGTAAAATTATAAAAAATATGAGCTACAGTTATGAACCTTCTAAACCCGATATATAATTAATAATTTAAATTTTATTATCGAAAAAAAAATTTGTTCTTGTATTTATAACGTGTAAATTATTTTAGAAAATAATAGAAGATATTTACCAGAGCCTCTTAAATTAGAAGCATATTCGGCCAAATTGACAGAACAAAGCCATTCCATTACTCGGTGCGTTGTCCATAGTGATAAATTGTAATCAACTTCATTTTTGTTAGCATTCGAACGACGGATTAAACAATCTGGATCAAAATTATTGTTTCTTAATACCTATATAACACATACACGCGCATAAATAAATTATCACTAATATTAAATAATAGTTTAATACTTACCTTGATCCCACACCGAAGACTAGAGAAATGCAGATCTGAATTTCCATTTTGCATCATAAAATAATCATCTTTGGTGAGTCTGTGTAAGAGAATACCATCAATGGCTGCCTGTGTAAATGGATCTTTATATTGTGGAAGCCCGATATCGTCCAACCATTGTAATACCCAAGCCGTATTTAAATATCTCGCTTTTGACAAATATTTATCCTCCTCAAATAATTTATTTTGATCTCTTTCGCATTGAATAGCTAACATAAGTTTTTTTTTATGCAACCAGTGCTGAAAAAGTAAATAACACACATTTACTCACAACAAACTGTTTACGTTATTTAAATTACTAAAACAAAATCTAAGTACAAATATAAAATAAAGAAAAAATAAATTATGTAAGTAAACAAAACTAGTAAAGCTAAAAATACAGATAAAACAGAAAAAAGGTATTGGTGGTTGTTAGGTTTTAAACGAATCAATTTTTTATTTTGTACAACAATAAGGACATTCATGCAGGTCCAATGGAAAGAAGATATTACAACTACAGATCTACAAATGAAAAAATTTAAACGTATGATTCTGATCATGAATAAAAGAGAACAAAGAACAAGACAGAGTTTAATAATAATAAAACTATAAATAAAAAAGTTAATACAGACAGGAAACACGATACTAAAACAAAATCATTTTGAGAAAAACCTTAACAATTAGACTATTTTCATTCATCTCAATTTTATCATTATAAACAAAAATATACAACTAATACAGCAAAAATAAATTTATTACAACAATTTTAACGAGTTTGTATTAATTTACTTTAAATTTAAATTTTTCATCAATGTCACTAATGGACATAGAAATCAAGTCTTTTCCAGAAGTTGGCCATATTTTTGACTCTTGTAAAACATAATTTAAACCTTGTTCAGAAAACCAATCACATAATTGTTGACGATTCCACTCTCCAAATGGTAAATTTGATCTAAAATGTTTAAATAAATATATATATATATGTATGTATGCGTGTGCGTTAATTTTTAAGGTATATTATATATAGTTCTTACTTTTGAAACGAATAAATTTTAGTACTAGAAAAAATGCCCGAATTACTCTCTGGTATTTCTACATTTTCATAATTGTCTTTTGAATCAACTACATATATAATTTATATAAATTAACAATTGTTATCTTTTAAATAATTAAATAAAAAAAGAGTATCATATTTGAATATATTTAAAACGTTAATATTTACTTAAATTTGGAGCTGAAGAACATTTATCAAACTGTGATCTTAAATCTACACATGATTCAGTAATATCATTTAATACTTCAGTATTATGGTTCTTGATTTCATTTTTCATTTTTGTTATAGTGCGACGAGGTAAACTACAATAGAAACGCGATGATCCAAGAATTTTTGTTCGATGAAACTGTGAGTTCTAAATGAAATAATAAGTATTAAGGATAATATATTTTTCAGTTAAATTAATATAGAGAATAAAAATTTTCTTTTTAACAGATACGTGATATAAATATGTAAAATTTAAATACTATACAAGAGGCGAAATATTCTTAGCTGTATAAAATATTTATTAGTTTAAAATGATTTACCATAAATGTATGTTAAAAATGAGATCAGACGTATCAGACGCTATTTTATTGAACTTACAATAATTTCTGGCGATGATACTAAATCCTGTGTATTTTGATTATTCATAAGCATTTCTTTAAGATCCGAGTTTTCTTTAGTTAGCTTTACATTAACTAATTTTAAATTAGTTAGCATAGCTATTACTTCAAGTTTTTCCATTTCCAGTTTTGATTTCAAAATTAGTTCCTTAAAAATAATAACAATACACACAAAAAAAATCTTACACAATTATAATATAATACAATACCTCTTGGAGTCTATTTTCAGCAATTTGTCTTAATTCGCTTTGTTGGGATAGATAATTTTCTAGTTGATTTAGTTTTTTTACAAGCGTATCAACTTGATTATTTAACGCAGTTACCTTAAGTTCAGTCGACTCCAAGTGACTGGAAGTGTCATCGTGATTTTTCTAAAAATTAATTACAGCAAATCAACAATTTATAATTTAATTTAAAAATAAACGTTGATATTTACTTGTTGAATAAAATTGTTTAGTACTGTCTGTGCGTTTGAGTTGTCAGAATATTTTGAATTTGACGTCGGTTCTAAAAAAAATAATTTATTATAAATTCAAATAGTTATTATATTTCAAATGTTAAATAAATAACCAACTTATTTACTTCTAAAAACTACAACACTATCAAATCAAAAACTATGTAAAAATTATTCTGTTTAGAACATAACGCGTTGACAATTAGTAATATTGATTTAAAAGAGATGCATGCAAACATTAAATATGTATCAAATATAAATTGTCTAAAATAAAACGGTACGTAACACAATATTTACTAAAAAGTTCTACATCGTGTATACAAATTAAAAATAATTACATTAGGTATAAATAAAAACAATAAATATACATACAAAGCCTATATGTTAAGAATTGCTGATTACAATAAAAATACAATAACTAATGCGTGTTTATATTTGTTCATATGTGTATTTAATATTGTACATTTATAGGTAGCGTAGAAAATTATAATTAAATTATATTTGAGACTTAAGACTTAATTGAGAAAAAAAAATACCCAAACTGATACGATGCATTGTTGTTACTAATAAAAACGTATAAAATCAAAAATAATCGATAAAAATAAAACTGTCGAAAGCTTTTTGAAAAATTTTAAACCAAATAAAATAGATTTGTCAAACGTTTTCATTAATTCTCACCCACGAGTTCAGTAGGTCGGGAATTTGCTCGTTAATAATAATAAAAAGCGTACAAATTCAACGTTTTTATTTTATTCGTTCACGCAACATAAATCTTGGTAGAATATTGTGTAAACGTTCAAGAAGAATGCTATCCAATATCTAATAAACGTAAAAAAAATATAGGTATTTCTTTTAACTTTCTTTATTTAATATCGCTTGTAAAACGATTCAGTTTGTTCTAATAAGGCAATTAAAACTGTAAGACTTTTCAGAGTAGACAAAATGAAAGAAAGTAAATTATCCGTTTTTATATTTTTTTCTACAGATTAATATAAATTCATTTTTAAATAAATTCATCGAAATATACAATTTTTTAGTTCAATTTATTTACGAACAATACATATAAAATTTATAAACGTTTGAAACATTATTAAAAATTAGAACTCTAATTTAGCGTTAATTATAATGTTTTGTTTCAAATAGATTTTTCACTTTCTTTCATTTAATACATATTTATAATGTACAAATCCACACACTTTTCATTAACATATTAATTTATTGATGTATCGAAATAAATTATAACAGATATCACAAGAAATGATGTCCAAATCTGTATATCATCATTACTCGTTCAACAGTTGCCACTAGAATACTACGTGGGAGATATGTTTAAGCTTTTAATAATTTTTTCGTTAAAAGCAATTGTAAACAAATGAACATTTTATTTATACATTTGAAAAATTAAAACCATAAATAACGAACAACGTAATTGTCTTATATTATTTATCAAACCTCTATTGTTATGGAAAAATCTACGAGATATGTTAATAAATCATTTTTAATTAATAGGATAACGACGATGGCTTTTATAAACCATCTATAAATTGAGTGGCTGTATCGTATGCGATCTATTCGGATACATACGAGTTCTATCCCAGATATAAAAACGAATAAAATTATTTTAATACACATCTGCAATATGATTATTACTATGCACAATGTTTGAAACACACTTGTAAATATTTCGTACACAAATTATTCGATCAAACCGACGTTATTACAATATGCGAAACTGCATAAATGAGCATAGATGATGACACGTTATTAACATTAATATAGACGGGTGGATAATAAAGATTAAATTCGAAAATGATTTTGAAAAACTTACAAAATGAAGTCCAATATGAAATTAGTAAAAATATTCGGTTTTCGTTTTGAATACACAAGGCAGTGACTTGAAATACAACATAAGAGTTTGACCGCCGAGTTAATTGTTAAAGTTCTTGAAGAAAAGGAGATACCAAAAACTGTTCGAAGCATAAGCGAATTCAAACATTCCTAATAATAACGC
Source organism: Geopemphigus sp. TES_GeoC_2020 (assembly GCA_025469175.1). Classification (NCBI taxonomy): domain Eukaryota; kingdom Metazoa; phylum Arthropoda; class Insecta; order Hemiptera; family Aphididae; genus Geopemphigus; species Geopemphigus sp. TES_GeoC_2020. The sequence continues at coordinate 24,116 of JAIPRN010000296.1, read as the reverse complement.
AAAAATAATCGTTACTCGTATCGGTAACCGAATTGGTTGTATCACAAATTGCGAATACACGTTTATATTTGTTACGCAGAGAAAATTAAGTAAATCACATATAAGACAACCCTGTTGCGAAGGAGTAAAAATATTTTTAACCGAAATACCCGAAGAGATGATTCCGTCCATTTTTTGTAACGCTCCTTCCAACAATTTGACGGCGTCGAAATGAGTGTTGCTTAGCTTAAATTCTTCTTCTTCTTCTTCTTGATTGTTACTCATTTTGCGCGTTACCAAAAGAATATCGCTAAGCGAATATGATTGACGAAATTACTCCGACGGGCGGCTCTGCGTACGAAAATTAACGCGTAAACCGATCGAAGCTCCAGGCAATACAATTGATATAACAGTCGGCGTCGGAGACGCTACGAACCGATAAACGAATACGTCGTACACAAAGTACGTTTTCGACGTTCGACACCAGAGACGATGATAATCGAAAACACGTCATTAGATAACGCGGCGGTTTGATTACGAACATAATTTCGACGATAAGATATTACGTACGTTATGTTGCGTCGAAACTTGTCCAGGAGTAAACCAAACGCCGTCACGGCGCACGTTACTATTACGCGGCGAGTGGCGCGAAGCTAACAACCACGAAAAAGGGACGTCGTAAATTCGTTCAAGTTCGGACGTTATTCGGTAATCGTGTCAACCAATCGGAAACGACGCGTCGAGTAACGCGCGAAAAAAGCTCCGGTGGACGTTTTTGATTTCGTAAAAAATACGCGTCGAAAACGTCGCGTCGTTCCCGTTGGTTGTCCCGGCCGTCGCGTACACGATGAAATTTCGACCGGTTCGTGTTACAGTGGACCGCCCGCCCGGTAATCCGACGACGAACGTTTCGCACGGCGGTGTCGGACTATCGAAAATTGTCGGATTGTGTGGAGTCCTATAGAACGGAATTTTGTTCGAAAACGAGTAACTTGTAAGCCGACAAATTACGAATCGAAGATTCTATTCGCACTACTTATTATGAACAACCAACAGCGATAGGCATGTCGGATTATCGGAGGTCCACTGTATTTTCTATCGACGTTTTCGTCGTTACGACGTACTTGTAAATATCGCGTTGTCCTCCGTCACCTACCATATATATATATATATCTGCCGATCACACTACACTCGCGGCGACGCCATAAATCGTTTTGGCGTTTCGCTATCTAAAACTCTCAAACCTCGGGCGCCGCCACTGTTGTGTCCAACGTTGAAGACGTCCGTGCTCGCCATCGAATCCGCCGCGGCCGGTGTCGGTTAGAAAATAATAGAGAATTAGCGAAATCGACGATTTTTTTGTAGAACCGTCGTGTGATAAACGCGGTCCATTATTCACCGTTGGTATTTCCAACTCGCGGTAACAACAAAATTTTAGTTTTCTTTTCTACGAATAAACAAAAGCGGTGGTCAAACTTGAATTTGGGCGGGCAAATGGAGCCGAGTTTTTGGTTCAAAAATTTAACGAAGAAATCGTGTTTTTACTCTCATATTTTGTTTTCCAACATCAGCGGCCGGCGCACGAAATAAACAGTTAATAAAATATTAACGGAATAACGCTTTTAACGCGTCGACACACAGTTTAACTAACGGGGTAGTTACGAAAACAAAAAACCGCGAACGAAGCGAGCGTATTTGTGGAGGATAAATAATTTTGTCCGAAGCCCGTCCATTTTTTAAATTTCGTCCCACGTACCATCTATGCGTTATAGTAATCGGTAGGTTTAATAACGCCAACAATTTGGGTAACGGTTTCCGAAAAACAGTATTGAATCGGGTAAGGAAGCGTATTGGCCGCGGATATACAATATTTATTCGTATTAAACGCGTAAAAATTAAGTATATTAAATAGTTACAAAATACTTTACATTTGTTCGATAACGTTATTATCGTAATAGTATTTACTATTGTTAGTTAATAGTAAATTTCTAACGTTTTTGAAAAAAAAAAAAATAATAAACATATCGAATAGCGCGATTAATAATAAATTTGATTACAAATATGTACTAACGTATAAGTTTACAGGCTACGTAATATTATAATAATATATGCGCGGAAATACGCAACGTGTTCGGAGTAACGGTAATAGCGAAATAGCCAACGCGTAATTAATTACATTTACGTCGGACGATAACGAAAAGTCGTGTCGTTATTTTTCTTTATCGTTACACGGAACTAATTGAAATCGATACGAATACTTTCGGCTTATAAATAATATGTATGGCGCGCACCTATAGGTTTCGAATATTATTTTCGTAGAATGGGACGCGGCGTATAATAATAATAACACGGTAATGTATAGGAGGCACGGCGATAATAATGTCTAACGATGATCGTTATTAACGCGAAATATGTACGAAATCGCACGTTGCGCGAATATATTACTTATATATATTTGTATATCTATAATAATACGTTTGGTCAGAGCAGACCATTGTACTTTGTACTTAAAACGATAGCGCAATAATATCGCGAATAATTTGTAGTTTATAAAAGTAGAAAATATACGTACGGATTATATTTTAAACGGGTCGAAACGGTAATTGTTACGGACGCTTTCGGCACGTACACTTCGAATGTTATTCGAACGACCGCGCGTAGTAAACTCGCGATACCGTCCGTGTTACGTAAATTACGAAATAAATTAACGTCAATTGAGCTCGAATTGTAAAAAAAACTACGAAACTATTCGTAAGGTCGTATTGGTGAACACATTCGCTTGTCCGTCAAAAATCGAATTGTTTTCGTTTACTAATACAGCCCCACACGCGCGCGCGATAACATTCGCGTTTTCATTTTCCGAACAAACAAAAAAAAAAAAAAAAAACGAATTTCCAAACGCCGGCAATGATTACACGCAGTACGATTTATAATTATAGAAACGTGGGCCTTTACTTTTTGACCGCCGTTCGATTTATATCGTGGCGTATTCCGCCATCAATTTTACGACGGACAAATGTCTTCGTCTCGCGAACCGAATCCGAAGGAAAATTCGACGTGAAAATAGTTATTATCGCGAACGTATTTTCGGTTTGTTTCCGAATTCCATCTATTTGTATTGTTAGTAATCACGAAGAAATAAAGACCAATCGCGCGATCGATTCGCATAATTAAACACGATCCGAGCGCGATAAGAGAGTAAAATGAATTACAATTGTTTGAATCGCGTTTTACGTTTGGACGGAAAATGGAAACGCTTATAACGTTACGTTATACGGACGTTCGGCGTTTCGGTGGGTTATATATATATATATATGTAGTAAAGAAAGAAAAGTTCGATTTCCGCGGAAAACGACGCCCAATATCTTGCCGTACGGGTTTTATTATAAAAACGACAAAACCGTTCGCTCTCTACAGCGGCACAAGACCGTTCCTGGCCGTCGGATTTCTAGTCATGTATATGTCCATGTCGTGGTCGGTCCAATTGTCCGACGTGTCTCCGCCACAGTAGTTGTTGAGGTTGTGATGGGATCCGGCGTGGCTGTACCGGCTGGGCGGACGGTTTTGCGCGCTCTCCCGGGTCCGGGAACGCTGCCTGGGCTTGTTTCTCGACGTGTTCGTGCGAGCGCTACCGGGATAGCTGATGTGCGACATCCTCTCGGAGACCGCCAACGATTGTCGCGACTGCCTCAATTCTGCCGAAACGACACATGTGTACACCCGGCGGTGTAAACAACCGATTATCTTTTAACCGGTCGAACACTTTCGGTGTGTTATTAAAAAAAAACCCTCTCGTAGCGGCCATAGACCTACGCGAAAACGATCGTCTGCTTCTAAGCTACGACACATATCGGATGGGTTCGGACTAATACGAAGTTATCCAAACGCTACGTACGCCAAAAAATTAACGGAAAACCTGCGTGTTACGTTTTGAAGTACGTCCGTAATCTTAATTATCGCTGTAGAAGCGTCGCGGGGATAATTTTTTTATCGTTCGGTTTTCTCTAGGCGGAACAACGTATCATCTGATACGACGCGAGTTCGATTCCCGTTTTAATCGAAGCAGGCGCGCCAACGGGAGTACGCGACGTTTACACAACGACCGAAAATATTTTAAACTACCGATAAAGTAATTGCTTTAAACGGAAAAACGACGAAATCGTTTTACGATTGTCGCGTAAGGGTAAAGCGAGACGAAATAAAAAAATCGGTTCGAATTGTCGTCTTGGTATACAGTTAGTAAATGTAGTCGAACGTTACTTTTTTCGTTTACGATATTGTAATTTATATTATTCGGTAAATCGATATTCGGTTACGTACAAGCGTAACGTCCGACGGAGTTGACGCGCGCGTAACTAATTCGATAATTCGGGGCCGACCCTTCCCCGTGATTTTTCGCCGATTTATTTCGCGTCGACTTACCGGGTCGGGAGCTGATGAGATCGGACGCGTACGCGTTAGTACCGCCCAAGTATCTCATCGAATTGTTCGAAAAACTGTTCTGGGATTGGCCGTCGGCGACCGAGCGCATTTTCTGCGGTTTCGAACTGAAGTTTGAAATGTTCGAGTGTAAATCCTCGTTGCATCCTGAAATAAACGGATACGTTAAATTGACGACGATTTGACGGCCGCGACCGTCGTTACGTGTTTAATAAAACCCGCGAAATACGTCCACGGTTAGGTCTTCCTTTAGTTCCCCACTACGAAACTACAATATAAAAATAACGCCCCGCGTTTTCAATTCAACTTGTCCGCCCGTTATACTTAATCTTATCCTTTTATTTAGTTCCTCCGGTTTCGCCATTTAATTTTCCTTTTTTCCCATTCTAGCACTTCACGCAAGTTTTTCCGTTCATTTCGTTTGTAATACCGTAATATCTAATTGTTAAGCTGCCTTTTACTTTTCGTAATTAGCTTTTAAATAAAAGAAAACGAACACGTCCGCGGAAATACAGTGTTCGAAAAATATCGCGAATGTTTGTGCGGGGACGTGTTTGTTGAAACCGTACGCGGTAGTCGTAGTTGTTGTAAATTCCGGAACAAACGGACGGAATATTTCGGATAAATTTTGTAGTTTTTAACGAAATTCACCGGGGGAGGGAGGAGGATATGGTAATGTCAGTTGACGGGGCGTTTACGGACGCCATTGTGAACGATGAACATACGCGGAGCGACGAATCGATTATAGAAACGACGAGTAAACCGTCCCCGTAGAAATTCTACGTCGAGGCGGTCGATATTTAACGGTTTCTCGCGATCTAACGAAACCGAAGACGGACAGGGACAGTGGTCACACGCCGCGCGTACCTTGTCGGGCGTCGGTCACGCGGTACATTCTGCCCGGGTTCAAGCTCCGGTTGCTGTACACGGACCCTTGGTCCCAGTCCTTGTGGCCGCTGAACGCGTTCAGGGCCGCTAACGACGACGGCATATGGTTCGGGTTGGCCGCGGCGTGACAGCCGACGGGCAACGTGCCGACGGCCGCCGTCGGCCCGCCGCCGCCGCCGCCGCCGCCGATCTTGTTCGGGTGGCAGGAGGACGTGTACGAGTTGTGCAGGCTCTGGAGCCGTTTGGCCCGCCGTTTGCTGGCCGCTATGAACACGACGACGGCGATCAGCACCGTGCCGCATATTGCCGCGCTGGCCGCGATCGTTATTCTGTCCATGTTGCTGGCCGCCGTCACCGCGGTCCGGATCTCGCGGCACTGGCTGTACGGCACCGTGTCCGGCGTCACGTTCGTCTCCTCCAGCGATACCACGCACACGACGATGCATTCCTGTGGATAGGAGTGAGGGAGGAGTATATCAACACGACCGGCGTAACATCGAGCCGAGTTCGTCACGGAACTAATTTCGGTCCACGACAATGGTTCGTGGAAACGACCGATCTTAAAGAATATTCACGAAAATGCCACCCCCCGAAACGTTCGTGAATTTCGTCGCGCGCGTGTATATATTATTTATCGGACGAAACTGACAATACGGAGCCGATATGTCGAAGAAACGTTTAGATGTCTGTCGAACGGCCGAAGAAATAATAAAACAAACGAAATACGTGGCCCGTCCCGATTACGATGGCATACCGTTTAAGGCGTTCGTTTTGCCGATCGACAACACGAATTATACGGGGCGACAATTGAGAAACGTCGGCCGTGTTGAATTCGGGGAGGACGACGCGCGCAGAATACATACGTCGCCGTTCGAGCGGAGAATTATCGCCGATTTCGTTTTACCTGATACGGTACGTTTTTGATTTTGAATTCGCGTTCGCTGGTTTCGAGCGGCGGCCCGTGTTTGAACGCTAGGTCGCCGAAAAGCCGGTACACCACCCGGAATCCCAAGATATTCGCCGTCTCCGAATCCCACTGAATTATCACGGAATTGTCTTGTCGCCGGACGTTCCGTATGATTACTTCTTGGACTTGTTTCTTCGGATAGTTGCCCAGTATCAGCGGAGGTTTCTGCGTGGATTGTACGGACGGTGGCCTCGTTATTACCAAATTGGCGGGTTTACGGGTCGGACTCGTCGGTTTATTAGTCTAAAACAAAAACAACGAAAATTCGATACTCGTTTATACGAACTCGGCCGAACGTCGCGCGGATTCGGTTAAGTTTAACTGACGTTCGGTGTGGTCGACACGGTGTTCCGCGCGGTCGTATCGACCGCGACGGTTGTTGGGCTGTCCGTAGTCGAAGACGCAGCTGCACCGGCGGCGTCGGCGTTTCCGATCGACTCGGACGAGCCGTTCGCGGTTTTCGCCACTTCCGCGTCCGACACGGGCGGGTTCTTTTTGAATTTGTTTTTCGGCGCCGGGATTTCCGGCGCGATGTTCGTCGGGCTGGCGTACCCGACGCCGGTGCCGAGCGGACGCGGAACGTTCGCGTTCTCTTGGTCCACCGCGCTCGTTTCCAGCACCGCGGACGCGTCGGACGAACTTTGATCGTTGTCGTCGCACACCATTTCTGAAATTACGAACGTTTCGATTATGACCAACGTACGACGCGACGTGTAGCGCGAAAGTCGGGCGAAACGAAAACGATATATAAACCGCGAATATGTTTACCCGACGGGTCGATTTTGTAAAAATGCTTATTTTTCAGGTACGGCGGGCTGGCGCAAAACTGCGGATTCCGTTCTCTGCTGGTCACTTGCAGGTCACCGTGTTTGATCCATTCTACGACCCACCGGAGTCGGCAATCGCACTGCAAGTATCGTCCGCCCAGGCTGAGTCCACGCAGCGTGGTGTTCAGGTGCGCGAACGCTTTTTTCGGGATCGTTTCGATCGGGTTACCGTCCAACGCCAACAACGTTATCGATGGGTTCGCTTGGAACGCGTCGTTAGGTATTTCCGTGATAAGATTGAAACCGAGATCTAATACCCTGAGCTCCGGCAATCGGCTAATGGCCGCCGTCGGATACTCGGTGAGCAAATTGTTGAGCAAACTCAGCGAGCTGAGGGTGTTTTTGACGCCGTCGAACGTATACTCTCCTAGTGACTGAATTACGTTCCTTTCCAAGTTCAGAGCCGTTAGGGCGCCCAGCCCGTGTAAAACGTGCCCGTCCGACCCTGGTAACTCGCTTAAAATATTTTGGGCCAAATCCAAGAACGCCAAATTCTTTAGGCTCCGTATACACTCCGGTATTGATTTCTGGTTGGTCCCTTTTAGATTTAGATTCTTCAAGCTATTCTCGAGACCTCGAAACGAATGTTTCGATAACGTCACGTTGTTATCCGCCAACTTAACGGTTTGCAAGTTTTTCAGCGACGCGAACGCGTCGTCTTGCACTCTGGACACACGATTTCTCGATAGGTCCAACAACGTCAAATTGATCAGCCCGTCTAGGTTCGGTATTTCGGTTATTCTGTTATCCTGCAGGCTCAGATGCCTTAAATACGGTTCGAGCCCTTTGAACGCCGTCGGCGATATTTTTTGTATTTGACAACCGGACAATTGTAAATTGTGTATTTTAAGATTGGCGAAATTGGAATCGGCGATCGTTTTCACCGAGCTGTTGTTTATGTAAAGTAGGTCCAGGGTCTCCTGCGAATATTTGTCGAGCGTTTCCAACAGCATTTCGTAATTCACAAGATCGCATTGCACGGATAATTCTTGAGCTCCGTTCGTCGAACATAAACAGGACGACTGAAGTTCCGCGGCTGATTGATCGGCTTGCCACGGACATTGAGCCTTCGACTCACTCGCGCAAAGGCATATCACCAAAAGGCATAGTAGCCCGACGTAATCTCTGTAAACAAATATATATATATATATATCGTTATTATTTTTTTAACGTTATTTAATCGATAAAGATTATCACGCACGCCCCGTCGTATTTGTTGGATTTATGCGACGTATCTAAAAACGCGATTGAAAATGATCGCGGACGTTACATTTTCAAATAGACACCTCGAATTTCAAAATCGCCTGCGTTTGCATACATCCAGACGACGAAGCTATTACTAGCGAACGTTTTTTTAAACAACGGTCGAAATCGAAAAATACGAACGAAAAAGTTGCCCGCGAAATTACTCGATATAGTATCGTCCGACGTTTTCGATTCGCGTTGATTTGCGCGCGGCGTTATTTTAACGTCGTGTTTTTCTATATTCGCGTCGCGCGCCAGTTTCAAAGTATCGGTTCAAACAACCTGTCGGCCGTGGTACGTAACCGGTCGTTACCGCGACGATTATAATAAACCGATAATTATCAATAACCGTTATCGGCACGTACACATTCGCGGCGGGCAACTTGAAATTATAAACTACGCGTACGATGTTCATAAAAACGCCTACGAGTGAAAACGATAATTCCAAGTCCAAAGCGCTGTTCCGAAGTTATAACTATGGCCTGTGTTACGTTATTTTTTTATCGATTAATTAAAAAAAAATAAACGTAATTTATATCGAATTATTATGGCGTTCGCGGCGTACGCCGCACGCCCAGTTTGTTAGCCTAGTTTGTAGTTTCGATCGGAACAACCGAAGACGACGAAAAGCGCGAAAATAAAAGTGTTCAATACCGATTGGAAACGATCGACATTCCTTGAAAGGCCGTACACCGGACGTTACCGAATACCGATTTCACGATTTTCGATTCGGTTCGATACAATCCGTTGAACACAATAATCGACGCCCCCGACTATAACGAAAATCGTTTTTGAAAACCCGTTATCCGGTACGATTAACGGTTAAATGCGCGAACGCTTTTAATAAGCGTAATAAATATTTTGGTCCGATGGGTAATTATAATTGACGAGCAATTTTCCCCTAGACTATTGCTCGTGGGCAACGAACGTTTAAACAAATACGTTTAACGCGCGGTTATTTATTTCCTGGGTTTTTTTCCATTTCGCAAAAAGCGACGACGACAAACTCGCGCGTTTTTAAATTTGTCGTTCGCAATTTATTTCCGTCGTTTTTAATACTAATTGTTTAAATTACGGGTCGGCAACCGGCGGTTCGAGCGGTAAACGTATAACTTGTACGAAAAAAACAAACAAACGTAACGATAACGTTGTCGTGCTGGTTTATTCGTTGACGCGGAACCTAACCGATAGTTGTTAAACCGTTTGCGCGCCATATTGTGCGGTGTACATATATATATAATTTGTTCACGTCGTACGAAATCGAAACGTTTGTCAATATTTTCCCGTCTATTCGCGCCGAGGCTCTATGACTACTCCTAAACGGAAAATTAATGACGAACACCGCGTGTTCTCAAAAACGACCCTTCCGGATCGACGATATTTTTTCGACGTCGCGGTCAGATTTTACGTTTAATTCGTAATCGAAATTCGGTCAGTTACGAAAAAAAAAATCGAACGTCTGGGCGGCGTTACGAAACTAAGCGTGAGGCCAGTGTTTGAAAATATTACCGGGCGGATTGAGATGACGTAAGATTGAACAAAAGTCGTCGCGCGCGTTAAAAACTAACCCGCGGAATATTTTCGTAGTACGGAACGCGTCCGTTCACTGACTCGGGATTGACGACGAAAATGTGTGTTAGCGGTAGTGGGACGGGCAAGAAGAAAAACGAACGATTCGAAAAAATTAGTTTTTCGACTAGAAATTGCGCGCGGTGAACCGAGAAACTCGGCGCAGTAATTCATTTCGACGTCGTTTTTCGATCGCGCTGTACATTCGTCGTTTATTGGCGCGGCCTTTGGGCACGATTTTCGGCGCTCGATATAAACGAAAAGGACCGGGTTGGCCGACGTTATTTGTTCAAAAACAACGGCCGGTACATTGGTCGGAAGTACGGAAGCATCCGTTACGAGTACGTTTTACCGTAATAGTAAATTTCAAAACGACTACTGTCGACGAACGAAAGGCGAACGTTCGTGGATTAAATCCCTTTACGGATGCCGAACGGGCCCAACAAACGACGCGTACGCGCGCGCGATATTCCGTGGGCCATCACCAAACGTGCGTAACGTATTCGTGAGATACCGATAATTGCGTACGTTTAATGGCACGTACGTATTATTATGTATAGACGACTCGCGCGGTCGGTGAAGGAAATATAGTCATTAACCCGTTTATAACGGGGAAAGATGTTCCGGTCAAAAAAGACGGACATCTAGCCGTCCTCGAGTAACCGGCTGGTTATAGAGGGGCACGGTGTTTTGTGTATATATATATATATGTGTGTGTGTACGGTGGCCCCTTCTCCGAATGACCATTAGCATCGCCGCGTACGATAATTTCCATTTTAATTGCCCATCATCGTCTTACGCGACCGTCAAAGCTAGTAAACCGGATGACCCGAAAACAACAGTATTTACTGTTCGCGGACTAAACCGCAATTAAACCCGCGAATAATATTATACAGCGTGGGTTTTATAACGCACTCCGGGTACACGGTATTCGACCACATCGTCGTTCGTTCGGGTGTCCGGTGGTTTCCGCGAACGCCGTTTAAGTCTCCGTACAGCGCGCTTGACGGCGTCGTCCATTGTACGGTAACCAATACGCGTTTACCCGAGGTATTTTTTACCGGGTTGTCATCTAGGCGCCGCAATCACTATACCCGCAAACCGTCGGGTTTACTAGTTTACCGGACACACGGCGCCGTTTTTCGAGGTAAAATTACGCGCGCAAAATCCGAACGACGACGATTCCAACGACGGGCCGGTTTCGTCTCGCGCAAAACTATTAGGAACGAATAGAGATAAATATGGAACGCTATAATACGCGTGACGGGTATAATTCCGTTGTTTCGGTTATGTATCGACACCGCCATGTTGCGTAAAATGCCATCAGCGGTTCAACGCGGTAACCCCGAAATTGATTTTTACCAACACGCGTGTTGTGTACGGTTTTTGCGCGTAGTGATCGATTGGCGTTCGTATTCGGTATATCGTTCGCGAAAGCACACGCCGGACGTAATTTGGCGCGTTGCTTTCGAAACGCCGCGAAACAACGCGATTGTACACTACTTCGCGAAAACTGTACGTAAAATACGTTACACACCGTTACGCGTTGGTTTTCGCGTGTTTTTCTGAACAAATTTTTGCGCGTAGGAGCGTTCCCATAATATTTACGCGCGCTCAACATTTTAGTGTAGCAAATTGTGTACGGACGGAATCCATTTATTCGTCACGTTTTCCGATTTTCCCCACGGTATCTCCGAGCAAAAGGAAAAACGCTACGGAATGCCGCGAAAAAAAATCGCCCCAATTATCGCGGACACGGAAAATGTATGACGACTGAATATACGAACTTAGGCGTTTTTGAAGGTTTTTCTGTTCTTCTCCTACGTGTCTAGGAATGCGAAAAAAAACCGTTTTTTTCAAAACGAAATTTTTTTTTCTTTAATTTTTTACGTATATTTTTAGATCATTTCTAAGGACTTTCGGCTAATTAACGTTTTTATTATCGTTCGATCGTATATTTGTTTTCATTAAGAAATACTTTATTTTATATTCGCGAACGGCGAAGAAACACGTTGAATTTATTTATTCTAAACTCGTTTTGACGGCGAATTTCCGAGTTATTTATACATTCGTCAATAACAACAAATATTGTCGATAACAATTTTATGTAGTATTTTACGTCGTCTAATTAACTACACTCGAGTAATTTTTCTTTAAGTGTTATTTAATCATTTTTCGGTATTTAGTTTCTTTTTTTTATCGAAAACAACGCTATTCGAAAATGACGACCGAACGGTTTTGGCTAATTGTTCAGTAAGAACATTCGATCAGTTTACGCGCGCAAAATTCGACGAATGTTAGGCGACACGGTCAAAAGTAAATTCGCGTTCGATAATAACACCGCGTAAAAAAAAAACCGAATCGATTTGTTTGCGAATATTTTCGTATTTACGGCGCGCGATGGACGGAAACCCGAATTGCGATGACGAGGTACGGACGTCAAGAGTAGTGAATCCGGTGGCCCCGCGGAACTGTTATAATAATGGATTCAGTCGCAATTAAATAGGTGCACAAACGGCTAACGAGGACGGCCCGTAACGATGGCGCTCCCACGTCGTTGATTGCTTGGACCGCCGCTCGACCTATGAAATATTATACTGTTTAGGATCGAATTAACGAACCAACAGGTTCCGCGAACCGACCACTTTATCATAAACGATCGTATTTTCTTATCCGTAAATTCTTCCATTCGACGATTGTCCAGCGAAAAGCGAATAAATATACATTTCAAACCGTAACCTTGGCGCCGATGAAACGACGTAAGTTTATGTATAAAGAACTGACCGGATCAATGGACTGGTGGTTTTGAATACGTCGTCTTTAAGTACAACACCGAACAGATTTGTACCGAATACGGTGCGTGTATGGTCGGCTACGTTTTCTGATATCTATTTTTTTTTTCGGTTTTTTTTTTCGTTTTTTTTTTTTTACCAAAACGGGAAACGACGGGAATTGCCCGATTTCACACGACGTCGTTTTTTTTTTATTACGTCGTTTCGTAAATGTACGCTAAACGCGTTACACATACATAATTCGGTGTGGCGGTACGACGGCTGGTGATAGTTCCCGTTTTTATCGACTACTTTCGTGATTGTAATTTCGATAGGGACATTCAAATAGTAGAATTTTTATGTACGTAAACCGCGCGATATTTTCGAGGCGAAAAACGAAAATCGTGACGAAACGGCGTCCCGGCCAAATAGTCAATCGTTAAACGGTAGACGAACGCTACGTTTTTTACGATAATTTTATACAAATTCTAATTAACCATTATTCGTTTCCGTATTTATATATTTTTTTCTATATAGGACTTCTAAAAATTCACGTTATATATATATACGGCAAAAGTATACGGGAAAATACTAATTCGTATAATATCTAGTCGGATAAAACACGCGCGGACGTATATTGCGCGAGGGGAATAATTTCTTCGTTCCTTTCGAACACGTAATGATCAGCCGCCCAAATATGTTTACGAATCAGAAAACGAATAACCCGTAGCGAGTGGAAACGCGGCACGGCCTTAACTCGGGAACCAGTCGCCGTCGTACAGACGTGCGGTCGTGAAACCGCCGACGATTTCGGGTTTCACCTAACTAATGACACGACGAGATTGGAAATTTACCGACGAGGCGCCCATCCATTTCACGGGTCCTTGTCGAATCTATTTACACAAATTCAATCGAAATCGGTCCAGTAATTCATCGAGATTCGCGAGTGTTTTACGTCTCGCGGACATCGTAGAAAACGACGACAACCCGTATAAATAATCTCGGTTAATGGTTTCAACGCGACCGTATAATTATCGTCGGGTTTACCGTCCCGTGTTACCCGTGGTCGTCGCGCGCCTTGCCATTAAGTAGGCGGGTCGCGTTTACCGGTCTTAAACCGTACAAGTCGAGAACGAATATTGAACGCCGATATGAAACGGCTACCGCTGTAGTTCATCGTTGCGTTTTCGGCATTATCGATTACAAAACAGGCGCGCAACATAAACGAGCCGGCTAACGTTTCGTTACTAAAACGATAATGACAAAACTGCCGTCGTGACGGAGAAACGATATTTATTAGCACGTTCGGTTTTATGGTACGGATATAAACGGTCGCCGTCGTCCACTGTTTCTGTTACGCACTCGGATTTCTAATACGTCTTACGTATTCGACCGTTGAGACACCACGCACACGCACGTAACCGGTACCGAAGTCACGAATCAATGTTTTCGGGTTCAAGCGCCGTTTTTCCCCGAAGGACGAACAACAAATCGCGCAATTTCGTTAGTTTTTGGTCGAATTACGAACATTTAGAAACGACACGTGCCGTTAGGTTCGGTTCAAAACGCGCGCTACGAAACTAATTCTCTCTAAGAAATCGAATCGCGTTGATCTTTCGTGGTTAACCACACGAAGAAAGGAGATCAACCGGTTGAAAACGCAAAATTTCTCAAACAAATTACTAAAGCGAATACGATGTTTAATTAATACGACGCGAATTATTTTCGAGTTTTTGAATAAAACTACGAGTATTTAAATCTTGTAGTTCACGTCGATACTGTACCGTCGTCTTGCCCATAAAATAAATTCTTTCGCGGTTTTATTTTTTTTTGTTGCGGATTTCATTTTCGAAGATTTACGTGATTAGACGTTAATATCGTTTAATACCGTTTATTCGTAATTATTTATTTTTTTTTAAAGGCGATTCGAATATTGATTACATAAACGTTGTTTTCGAACATAATATATTATATAAATATCGTTTGTTTACGATCAATTCGTTTATCATTATTGCTAATTATAGGCTTTTGTTTATTGTATCGACGAACTTTGTTAGCGTCGTGTTTGCCGCAAAGCAGCGAGTCCGCGAGTAGCGTCTATTTGTTTCGCGTTACTTTTCGAAGGGATATTGGAAAAGAAAATCGTCGTACCGCACGCGGAATTCGTTTACGTAGTCGAAATTCGAAATAATCGTTCTTAGCGGGCGCGCCTATTTTGCAAAATTACTCGAGGTTACGGTTCGAGAAAAAGCGTTCTACAATTATTTCGGGGGTAATTTCGTAAACGGGTTCAACTTTTGTACTAACTACTCGGATTTCTCGTCCAGGCTGGATGACACGTCGACTTTCCGGTGTCCGTTAGTACGTTCGAACTAGTAATCGTCATGTACGCGTATCGAACGCCGTCGAGGCCACACAAGACCGACGAGACCGGTCACCAAGGGGGATTTTAGTTCGTAATTATTACTAGATCTCTATTGTACTCCGTGTATTGTAATAACGAGGCGCGTATTTTTAATTCGTAGCGTGTCGCGACGTAACCAGCATTTCTGAATGGAGGGCGTGGGGCGTAAAATAAAAACATCGTATTCTATCGTCGTAGCGAACGTTTTCTTTCTACCGACGAAAAACAAAATAGATACACGTAACACGCTACGAGTACGAATACCGTAATAATAAGCGCATTCACACCGACCGCACTTCGGTAAACGTCCGACTTTTACCGATCGAATATTTGGGAAATCCTACGATACGTAAACGCACGGCCGCACTCGGCACTATTAGTGTACGAAATTAGCGAATTCTCCGAGACCGAAGAAAGCAAGACGGGTGAGATCGAATTTGAAGGCCGTGTTACTAACATTTTTTTTTTTTTATTTTCGTGGAATCTAACGAATGGTTACCTCGAGGTCAGACGGTTAATCGGTATTTTTATTTTAAAGTCGCGAAAAGATTAGAAAAAAAAAATGCCCGAAAATTGGAAAAGAGGACGCTGCATAACGATAAATGCCCCGACCCACGGGTCGTCACTCGTTCGCCAGTTCTTATCAACAACAAAATCGAAATACACTGGTTCCACGAACACTTTACTCGCCTGACTTGCGATGTTTGTTTTGTTTGCCGAGTTCAAAATTAACGCTCGAAGGACGTCGTTTTCAAACGACATTGAAAGAAAAATCGGAACTGGTTCTTAAAGGGCATTCCCCTTAGCGCTTACCTGGAATGTTTCGAAAAGCGGAATAGAAGATGGCAACGGTGTATTGTGCTTCTCAGGGAGATATATATTTATTATATATAAATATATACGACGTATATGTTTAGAATAACGTTGTGTTAATAAAGTTATATATAAAAAAAATCACGATTGATCACACCTCGTACGTCCATGCCGAAATTCGTCGAACGACCGAATCATGGTTACCGTAAAAGGCCGAGAAACAAAAATAAATAATCTCGTCGATTTCGAACTGACGGCAAAATAATCAGTTACTCTATCCAATAGCGTTATCGAGGTTGTTGTCCCTATCGTTATTGATATAGAAGTCGTTAGCGCCGTCCGGGTATTTTTCGATCGCGCCTCGTATTATACGTAGTTCGAGGGGCTTTTACGAGTGAGTTAAGCCAAATTTTAGGATATAAAATCATTAACGGACGGCGTCGAAGGTCCGACATTTAAAAAAAGAAACCGTACCGAACGTTGTCATAACCTCTCGAGGTTTGTTCGTGTACGTTTTGATATTCAGAAATCGCTTTTTAAGCGAAAAAAAAACGTAATAATTCGGACGTTCACCGTAACGTACATATTTGCGCGCGTACGCAACGTTACTGTAACGTCATTCTTCCCGATAAATTATAAAAAAAAACTCGGGGGTCGCTAAAGGTAGACTTTCGTTCAAGTCGGCGCGCGCGTATTTAATGAAATCCAACGAAGTTCACGATGTGTGTCCAATGAGACACGTGAAAATTGCTCGTAATCCGTGTCGTAGAAAAAAAAACGGCGATCGGAATAATCTTTTGCGTGAAAACAGATTTTTTATCGCGAACAAATTTCGTTACTAAAAAAAAAAAAAAATACCTTAACTCTCGGCGACTTTAAATATCACCGATCGTAAAATTGTTAAATTTAATCGGAAACGGTATGATAATACGGCGGTATGCGCGTCATGTGTGAATAAAAAAAAAAAAAAAACACGCCGTACGCGTACGTCTTGTAATATGGACAGGTAGTAGTCGGGTGAGTCAATGACCTAAAACTCCGAGGAATGACGAAGTTCTAACGGTACTAACTCGCTCACGAACGCGATGGAAATACATTCTAAATACCCTTCCACGTTTTATCCTTTTTTTTTCCCATTTCGTTTTTCGCGCGCGCGCGTACGCTAATGATTTTTATCCGCGCGTTTCGTAAAGTTTTCGCGTTGAAAACAATTCTGCCGGTTTTTCGAACAACGATCGACGAAATATTTAGTACGATTATACCCGAGTGATTAAACGTTGTTGTCCTATTGTTTCGGTCGAATAATTGGGTAATCCGAACAATTCGATTAATTTAAACTATTGTATATATATATATATATGTATAACAGCGCCGCGCGCGCGTGCGTCGTGACTCGTGACGGGGTACTTTAAGGAGACTACGGTTGCATAAAGTATAACGTTACGAACCGAAAGAAAAATACCAATTTCGTGCGTTATTCAACGGTCGAAAAAAATTAACGTCGACGTTATAATATTCGTTGTGTTAGAACGTGTATATATACTTACGTATTATTGCGTGGCCCGTAAGTACCCGTTCGGTGCTAAATAATCCGGATATAATGGGTCCGCCCGGTGGCGTTACCGAATATTTTCGTCGAACACGCCGCTAATGCGAGCACCGCGGTGTGTCATTGTGCTCGATTGCGTCCCCATCCCCCTTCGGCCCGTCCCACCGAGCGACCGGAGGACGGTCGTGTAAAACAAATAATTACTCGTTATTAATTTTTCCGAAGTCGAACGAAAACGAGGGAACAATAATACCGCTGCGCCTGTTAACGAGTAACGTCGGCGACGTGTCTCCGTTGCGCAACGGATTATGTCGTTTTTGTTTCGTATCCGCGCGCTCGTTATTGTTTTCGTCGTTTTCGTGCCGCGCGGTTACGCGCACGTATATTTTAGAGGATTAAAGACGCCGTCTCGCCCTACACGCAGCATTTGGATCAAAAGCCGTTATAGAGCGACGTCACCACATTAACGATCAGAACTTCCACCCAAGCAACGGCTACTACGTAATCACGTAGTAAATTTGTATTAAAAATAAAATCCGTAGACCGCAAAAAGGTTACACGAAACGGAGCGGTATTGACGGGCTGGGGAGCAGAGATATGGGTCTCCGCTGGGACTGATTTTTAGACATCTACAAACAAATTTATCGTTTTTCTGGAATAGGTTCGATCGAGCCTCCCCTAATCGGTTTTCCGGCGATTTTTCAAAAAAAAAAAAAATGGCGGACGTTACAATCGCGTAATTATCCGTCATGTTTCGTCGACTACGGGACACGGTTTTTATCCTACACGTCAATCGTCGTTGGCAATTTATCGTTAAATTCGTCTCGTAACTCGTATATACGTATGTTGCGTATACACGACGGAATTTTCAAAAATGTGTTCTCCGAACGTTAACGAAAGGGGTCTGTTTGCCGTAATAAAAGGTACGTAAAAGAAGGCACGCACGAAAATGAATCGGACAAGTATCAAAAGCCGTAAGTTTCGACGTATTTTCTAATAAACGTGAAAATGCGTTTATATACCCAGAAACGTACTGATCGAAATAAACGAAAGCGCGTTTTATTTCTAAAACGTACCCGGAGGAAAGAAGGACATTTCGCGTTTCGCACTCTCGACGAAATATACACGTAGGAAAATAGTGCCGCGTACATTCAAATAGAAATCCGCGCTATTCGTCGAATAGTAACGTAACACGCGTATAACGGTAATAAAACGCCACGTTTAGCGACGACCCGAGGGCGATGGAAAACGGCCGGAAGAACAGCGTAACGCATTTCTATCGAACCGTATACGTATGTAGAGGCGGAAAAGATATTATTTCGACGGCGGTGAACGCGACAATTAAGAACGTAGAAAATACGAGAGTAATGATAACGAGCGCGACGATTTTCTAACGATAATTCGGATATTAAATTGACCGTTCGAATTTCGCGTTACGAGAATGTCAGGGGAGGGGCGGAACAGATCAATCGCGGAACAACGCGCGCGCGCCGTCCGTTTCCTTCGAAATTTCCCTCGACGGGTCCTCCTCGATTACGTCGCGTGTAAACGTCGTTTTCAAAAGACCGACGCGCTACATAATATTTCTGTCGATTAACCAACCGGCCCCATTCCGCGTCGGCGTGTTCCGTGGATGGCGTAATCATGTAAACAACGGACAGGAGCCCAACGAGCGCCTAATATACACTTACCGCGCGATTGTTGCGAACTCCGGAATCGTTTTTTGGGGCGAAAATTCGTTTTCCATCACTTGGTCGCCTTTGTGCGTGCAACAAAAGCAACGCGCGGTTTACTCGAACGATAATGGTTTATTATTTCGCCCAATCCGGTATAGACGCGGTCGGTGGTAGTGCTAAAACCGTTTCGAACGTTGCGTACGTACATACTACCGACCGAATTATACGGAATTCCTCAGGCGTCTACCGTGTTCAATATATCGGCCGGTGGGCTACAATAACGTATGTTTACGAATCGCGTACGATAAAAAGAACGGCCGGTTTTAAATATCTATTCAACGTGTTCCGGTAAACGACGACCGTGTAAATTCTATAGGCACACGTAAACGCGCAAATACGACGATATAATAGTGGAACGTTCGGTCGCTGTAGGAAAGAAATTAAAAAAAAAAAAATAGCGACGATATTTTAACTAGGTAGCGACTACTTTTCTCTATCGTTTACGCCGGACGGTGTTTTGAATAGTTTAGGTACGTGCCAATAATTTAACTAGGTTCACGCGTGACCTAGAAGTTATAACGATAGTATTTTCGTGTCTATCGATATGCATATATATATATTAGCGACGTAACGTACATACGTTACGAGTTTTCTTTATTCGATGTATTTTTTCGTGCATTTTTTTTAATAACAATGGACAATTACAATATAATCGGGCGGCCATATTGAAATGGATAAGACAATACGTACGTATACATAGATCGATCATGACGTATAATAATAATTGTACGGGCGGATAATTCGACGAAAAAAGTTCGTTTCCGGCACAGATTATTGTAGCGGGTAGGAGGAGGCGTGGGTTATTGTTTTCGACGACGGACGATTTTCTTACCCTAGTCGCCGAAGTCGCGGCGATATTTTTATCGACTGAAGGCCACAATACGTTCCGCGGAACCGACGTCAACGATCTGGAAACGCGTCGACTTTTCCAGCGTAACCAGACCTCGCGTCCCTGCCGGTTCGGTTAGGTTCGAGAACGAAATTATTTCCGCGGACTACTTTTCGGCTCGTACGTTTTGGACGTTCCCGAGAGAAGTCCGTCGTTTCGTTTTCGTTCGTCACGTCCAATCGCCGGTCGGAAAACGCGCCCGTATAATTTCGATTCGTCGTACACGCGGAACCATTAACCCACCGTCAGCGTTCGCGGTCGTACCGATTTCAATTCCGACGAGGAACGCGTGGGAAAATTTCGCCGTTTGGAACAGAGAATGTATACCGGACGGCGCACGGGCGTCGGATCGTACGTTTGAAATCGCCGGGCCGCGGTCATTTTGGCCGGTAGGTAAAACACGGTCGGCGGCGAACGGTGCTGAACGGTAACGAACCAAGACAGTCGCGACGATTCTCGCGAAGAGATCGTTCGCTCGGATATCTATGTGTACGCAAACGCCGTAACGGGTTTGTTGTTGTTTTTTTTTTTTGTTTTTTCGGCCGGCGCCGCGAGTACGACAATCGCAACGACACAGCGCAGAGTGTCCGGTTGGCGGCTACGAAAATCGCCAGCGAACGTACGGAAATTCGTAACGACGCGATGACAAATACCTACCGCGCGACCGTGTAAAACGCGTGTCCGGTGTGTAGGTCTTCCGCGTGCCGGCGTATGTACGTGTATATGTAAACCACGCCGTCGGTATATCGCGTTCTTCCATCGGTCAGTCCTCGCGCGTACGTTTAAACACGACGTCGGCGTTGGTGTCACGACGGACCCGAATCGATCGGGCGGGTATCGCGGGACAATGGACGGTAAAACAAAACCGTTTCGCCTGTCCGTCAATTATCGAGATACGTCGGGGCGCGTTTCTTCTACCGGTCAACTATATACCCGGCCAGTAACGACGATTCGTACGAAATTAACGACAACAAAAAAAAACCGAATATCTCGTCCGCCCGATTCGTAAACGTTTTTCGGTTTTTTTCTCGCGGCGGGAAACGAACGCGCGAATGGAATCCGTCCGCGAGTTGTACACGCGTATTCGTAGAGGCTACGCGACTATTGCACGCACGTATTATTATAACGCGTAATAACTTTTAGCGAAACGAATTGGGTAAACAAAACTCAGGCGGCACCTGAACACACAAACCTACATATCGTTTATTACGAATTGTCGCGGATACACCCACGGCAGCTTACCCGGGTGGACCACCTGGACGGGAATTTCTGTCAATTCGTCGCCGAACAATAAAACGCGGAAACGAAACGTTACGACAATAATAATAATATAATCGATAGGTACTCCGAGAGTTCCGCCAATTTATCAGTTTTCACTATTTCTATCGGCCGATTAACTGTTCCATGACAGCGAAATAGATCTATTCGTGTCGTAAGTATATATATATACGTATGAATCGTACGTACACGCGCGCTTATTTTGGCTATTTATTTATCGAAATGGTAGCGGAGTGAAGGGAACGTACGACAATGGCCTATACCGTTCTTATGGGTTATTTTTAGAAACGGCTCCGAAGATTTCGATCCAATGGCGTACGTACCGGTCGTTTAGCGGACAAACGCGCGGATACGGTTACGTTTTCGTCTCTCGGCCACCCCTCCTTCCCAATCACGGTAATTAAGTTTACGCGGGTAACCTTTTTCCAACTTCTAAATCGATATACGGTCCATTGTATACCGAACAAATCGTCTGAAAAATTATGTTCAAACGGTACGCGCTATAACGAGTGTTCGAAAACGTTGTTCCAATTTTTTTTTTTTTTTGGTCCGACTAAATACGTATTCAAACGTTGTGTACGAAGTCGAAAAATTTTCGCGACAAAACGATAATTTTCTGACTAACTTAAAACGATACAAAAACAACGAGAATTTCGTTATTTACTGGCGGACTCCGAGTTTCGAAAGTATCGTTTTTAACCGTATCGTTTCTGTTCCACGTTAAGGAATTTAAATTTACGACGAACGAAATTCTAAGACCGTAGTAAGCGTTAAAAAATTTGATAACCTTCCAATTATTTCAAAAATTATTCATTTTTACTCCTCCTTAAATTTTAGCACACGCTCATGTTTATATAATGCGCGTAATATATGCGCATAATTTCGTCAGCATACAAATTTCGGTGCCCTTCGCATAAACAAGCCGACTTGGACATTGTTCACTCATAAATCCGCCCCACTGGTGGAATCCAAATGTTCGTTCGCAGAAAATCGTAGTTGTACGTAGAGTTATTGCGGCGACCGTAGTAGGACAATATTATAACCGAATAACGGCGGTTTTACTACCAAAATTAAACGCGATATCGATTCCGGGCCAATTAAATTTCTAGTTCGTAAAATTTCGTTGGATTTGTGCGTCTTAAAACGCGAAAATAAAAAACTCGAAATCGAAAATTGAAAAAAAAAAGGTTCGCGTCGTTCGGTGACGGTATATTATATCGTAAATGGGTTTGGAACGAAAACGTATATATATTTATATTTTTACGGGCGAGAAGCGTTGGTCGTAGTTGAATATATCCGCGAAACGCTCTATTTTCGCGGGATTTTCGGGCGATCGACGAGAATTTTTCGAAACACAAAAACATTAGTTTTATCCGTCGTATCGACCGCGGCTCGGCGCACGTATACGTACGATTTATCCCGACTTTCCGCAATATGGCCAGTACGACCGCGATCAGTACCAAAATATTACGAGCCTAACGCGATAACAGTTTTCGTCGTCGGAATATAAAACGCGACATTATTGGCACACAATTACGTCTAATTAAGCGCCGCGTGTAAGTCGTATAGTATCGCTTAATTCGATTTAACATCGCGTCGACGTTTTATTAGTATTGTTTATGCACGAGCGTTTGGGTACGTTGAATTATATATATATATACACATGTACTTACGCGTTTTTGATATTTATCCCCGACATTTTGATCAATATGAATGTTCAGCGTATACGTGTGTGTGCGCGCTCGGGCGCGTGACTGATCGCGAGTTAATGAACACGTTCCTAAAACAAACAAAAATCACTCGTTATCGTACGACATTGTAAGTTTCATACATAAATATCAAACGGTTCTACGTAAAAAAAAATCATAAGCTCGTTTTTAATTAGGGTTGTTAAAAAAAAACAACGCGCTTACATTTTTACTACCCGTAAAAATGTTTATAGACGTCTTTGTATAACTGAACGGATAAGAGTCATTGTCGGAGTCTAATACCGGTACAATTAATTACGTTACGCCATCTTTTACGTTGCACGCGCACAGTCGTAAAGCAATATACGTTTCAATAGTATTTTTTTATGAAACCCTGAATAATGGGGTTTTACGGCGTTCGGAAGGCGGCCGTGTTTATCGCGTTAACGTTATTGTCTTTTTGTGTTTACGGACAATTCGAACGATTTTAGTACGAATTTTCACGGGAAATTCGTACGACGTCGTAAAAGGGAAAAAAGAAATTACGTCGTTCAGGTTTAGAATCGACGTCCGAAAATACTATACATATATATATATAATTAGAGAATCGCGCCATTTTTAATTTTCCGTGGTATATTCTGATTAATGGAGAAGGTCTGTGGACGTTTCTCGGTATCGCGATATTTTATAATTCTTCTGCGAATGAAACTTTCGATCGTCGCGATCTGTTTATATTTTCCGCGTAATTATGTCAATCGAAACGTACGATTGTCACTCGAACGATACAACCGCCGGCTTCGTTACCGGACATTTGCCGCCGAAACCGAATAGAATCGGCGTACACGAGATTCGACCGTGCGGCGGGTACGTGAGAGCGGTCTCGGTCGCTTTTTCGAAATCCCGAGAACGCGAGGCCGCGCAATGTTTACAGAACGGGCGGAGAAACGCGACGTGTTTTTCTTAAGCCGTAAAGCGCGTCGAAATACCGAATCGGGCACACCCACGAGGTAAAAAAATAAGAAACGGTTTTTTTTTCTTACACGCGTTCGTACGGATAAAAATACGTATCGTCG